>JAYXIM010036264.1:0-163850 GCA_037575425.1 Anastrepha fraterculus | reverse complement strand
AAATGCCAAAAATTGAAAATTTTTAAATAAATTTGAATTTCCAAATAGAAAAAAAACTCCGTTTTAAACGAAATTAGAAAATAATTCCTTGGTTAAAATTTAAGTTAAAATTACATTCAACAATTTTTGTCCTCCTTTTTTTTAAATGTGAATCTAAAAATTATAACTCTCAAGTTTTTGTTTTAATCAAGCTTAAAAACAATTAAGGAACTACATTTTTCTTGAAACAGTGTGCGGTTGTATTGAATTGGTTAAAAAATTTTGCCCAAAGAAAACAGTCGCAAAAATTTTAAATTTGTGTAACGATTGAAAACACGGAATTTGGTATCAGAAGTATTAATATAGCTAAATTTTCTAAAAATTTTACACCATATGTTTTGATATTCGCAGAAAAAGCGTTGAATATATATACATATTTGAATTGTGTAACTGTAAAATGGACTAACAACTTTCTACGTCGTTGTGGTAACGAATTGTTTTAATTTTCCTTTGTTAAATTTATTTATTTTTTTCTATTTGTCATGTTGTCATATTAACCACTTTAATGCTCAGGTTAACAAACAAAAATTATATAAAATTTCGTCAAATTGTTAGGAAATAAACGCATATAATCAAATTTATTGATGCTTCGTTCGAACTTTGTTTCTGCTTAATTCCACTTTTTCATTTAAATTATTATCAATCTTATTTGGTTTTATCGCCACAAGACGAAATTAAATATGCTATAAACTATATAAAATAAATTTAATTAAAAATAAGTAATGGGGTTTTGAAAAAAAAACTACCACATTGGAAGCTTTTGCCTTTTTATTTCGTTGAAATTCAACTTAAAGAACAACCTAACCATCACACCACCACCTCTCCTTTCATCCCTTCGGTTTTCTCTTTACCTTACCTCCTTCATAATGTATCACAAAGGACGAATCCGATTATCTTCGTACAAGTGTGCCCATTTCTTGGGTAACCATTCCAATCTAATCTAACTTAAAGAACAGCACGAACGAGGGTTGTTCAAGAAGTAACGCGAATTTTGAATTTTTGCAGGTTACGTATATTTGAATTTCGATTTTTTTGTGGCGATATGTTGGTACTCATGTCTCTCACTCATGCCGACGAACTTGGCCATTTTGAGTGTTCATGCATTCCGAATGTTGACTGTGTCATACGGAGAAGCTACTTTGGGCCAAAGCAACGTTTATCGGTGGTATAAAATGTTCTCAGAAGGCCGAGAAGATGTGAACGTCGAAAAGCGTGCCGGACGCCCGAGCACTTCAACAACAGACGAAAAAATGTATGACGTGAAGAAAATGGTATTGGCCAATCGTCGAATCACCGTTAAAGAAGTTGTTGAGGGCCTAGACATATTGATTGGCTTGTGCCATTCGATTTTTTTCAGTGATTTGGGCATGAGACGGGTCGCCGCAAAATTCGTACCAAAACTGCTCAATTTCGACCAAAAGCAGCATCGCATGAACATTGCTAATGAGATGTTGGACTCTGTCCGCGACGACCCAAATTTGCTCCAGAGGGCCGTAACTGGTGACGAATCGTGGGTTTATGGTTACGACGTGGAAACCATAGCTCAATCATCTCAATGGAAACTGCCGCACGAACCAAGACCGAAAAAAGCGCGCCAAGTTCGGTCGAATGTAAAAGATTTGATTACCGTTCTCTTCGATTGCGGGGGCGTTGTGCATCATATGTTCTTGTCACAGGGTAAAACGGTCAAAAAGGAATATTACCTGCAAGTTATGCGCAATTTGCCCGAAGCGATCCGCCAGAAACACCCGGATTTGTGGAAGAACAAAAATAGGCTTCTTCATCACGAAAACGCCCCTGCTCACACATCGTTGCAAGGTGGATAAATTCGCCTTGCATCGTTGCTTGTGCGCGACTTTTTAACAAAAACCAACACACTAATGATGCCACCGTAGCCGAATGGGTTGGTGCGTGATACTATTCGGAATTCACAGAGAGGTCGTTGGTTCGAATCTCGGTGAAAGCAAAATTTATAAAAAAAAAACATTTTTCTAATAGCGGCCGCCCCTCGGCAGGCAATGGCAAACCTCCGAGTGTATTTCTGCCATGAAAAAGCTCCTCATAAAAATATTTGCCGTTCGGAGTCGGCTTGAAACTGTAGGTCCCTCCATTTGTGGAACAACATCAAAAAACGCACACCACAAATAGGAGGAGGAGCTCGGCCAAACACCTAACAGAAGTGTACGCGCCAATTATATATTTTATTTTATTTATTTATGATGCCACAACCACCGTATTCCCCAGATCTGGCCCCCTGTGACTTTTTCTTGTTCCCGAAACGGAAGAGACCCATGAAAGGACGACGCTGCGCTATGACTGACGAGATAAAGACGGCATCGAAGGAGGAGCTGGATAAGACAAAAAAATGATTTTTTGAAGTGCTTCGAAGATTGTAAAAAACGTTGGCACAAATGCATAATATCTCATGGGGATTACTTTAAAGGGGACAAAGTAGATATTAGTAAATAAATAAATAATTTTTGAAAAAGCGCAAAATTCCCGATACTTTTTGAACGAAACGCATAAGATCTAAAGTAATATCTTTAAAAAAACTTAAATCATATTCTTTTGCTCTATCGCACCCATTTCAGCTGCTTCGGAAGCTTTCATCATCCCATTGAGTGATGGCGCCGAAACTAAAGTTTATACCGCCGATGCTGAAGAAGCGAAAGATTTACTTGCGGCAACGGTGAAAAAGCAGCCACCCAAGCGCATACAAGAACTGATCGAACAAGCAGCGGAAAATGAAGCGGCCACTGTAAATTTACAGGATTTGGAGGAGAAACTCGAGAAAGCCGAAGAGCGCCGAAAGGAATACTTGCAACAAAAGATCACAACCATACAAAAGACTACACAAATGCTGACGCGAAGTGATAGTAAAGAGTTAGTGGAGAAGGAGGAAGAAACGCAGGTGGTTGATGGTAAAACAGAAAACAAAAATGACAACCCGGTCGAACATGACGAGTCGAAGAAGTAATTTTTTAAGTCAGAAAATAGTTGTAGTAAATAAGTGCTCTAAATATTGTAGCAACAGTAAAAGTTGCGGAAGTATGCACGCCTAAATCTGTGCTTCATTAGATATTTCATTAAAGTCTTTAATAATTAAGAGAAGTTTTATCTTTTCGGTGATAACAGAAATGCAATGAGAAACATGATCGTTGTAAGTAGCCTTAACACTTACTGTGCGCCCATCATTTCGAAAAATACACCTCAGAACATTGTGAAAATAGAATCATCCTTTTGGCTGAATTCGCCTAAAGAAAGTTAGGATAGGAAAAATACTTTTTCTCGCTATCACAATCATCCGTTCTGACCTTTGGTTGACAACTTTAAGAGCTATTCGTATAACCTAACCCAGATTATTCATTTGGGGTATTCACAAGTGCGTCATAAGTGTCGCATTGTTTTATGCTATTAATTTAAAATATATTTCGGGCGTTCGCGAAGTACCGAAGAAACCAAATTATGAGTTCTGACATAGTTGACTTGTGACTTATCTAAAAGGCTTAGTAAATATGAAGGGCTCTATATACAGAGAAATCTGTATTGGGCGGACACTCACCGTCCAAGAGAGGTGTCCACTCAAAAGAAGGTAACTTCTTCCGCTACATAGGATTTGGTATAGAAAAAATATCCACTCAAGGGAGTTGTCCGGCTAATAGAGGTGTTCGTCAGGAGAGGTTACACTGTAGCTATGAAGCCTTCGTATAAATAGTATTTCTGCAAGTAAGGAAGGTATGCCGGACCAATTTTTTCCGGATACTGCACTCATCATCATCATTTGCCATTTTGTATCTCATCTAACGACACGCTTAGAAACAAGCGGTTTGGATAGTTTGGGACCAGAGAGAAAGGGGTGTTGTGTGAGTTTAATGCTGTTAGAACGGCAATAAATCGAAAACTGATTTTTGTTAATTATATTTTTTGTACGAGTATTTCAAAATAGATTTGATTGATTATGATTTCGCATTTGGTTTGATGCAAGGCGAATCTATTTAAGGTGGTGTTGATAAATCAGCTTTGTTTTTTTTTCTTTCGCCGTGTCCATGTGGCTGTCAGCGCAGGAAGAAACAAGGCGAATTCATTATTTGTTTTCTAGTTCCCCAATACTTTGCTTTGACAATCAAACGGTTTGGTTTGATGTCATAAAAAAAGAATCCTTTTTATTTGTTTTCTTTGAGGGTAGTAATTATTTTTCGATTTTGTTTGTCTCTTCGTTCAAGTTTAATATCTACTTATGCTTTCGTTTCTGTTCTTTCTTTTTGCTCAGGTATCATTATTTTTGATTGTTATCGATTTTTGATTTTCATAAATTGCTGCTCAAAGATAAAGCAATTTTTTATTCGCTCAAAAATGCCAGTAAATGCCTTGCCCTCTAAGATACTTTATTATTTATTAATTTTTATTTTTTTTGTACTCTAATTTAATATTACATATTTTAAAAAAATTTGATTTTGTCAAAAATTTAATAAAGCGAGCAACAATTTAAATATAAACTGTATGGATTATTTAGGTGAAAAAATTAAAATAAAAGAAGTTTAGAAGTCATAAATAATGGTCTTGAAACAAAAAAAGTTTACAAAGTTTCATACGCAAAGCAGGATAACAAATGTCATGCGTGGTTAATTGTAAGCATTAAACACAAATTTAAATATTGGAAATAATTATTCCTTTCCCCATAAAGCACATGCTGTTTTCTATTAAACATACCACATACACATTCGCAAGATATATACTAAATAAAAAATAAAATATTTTATGTATGCATACAAGGTGGCTCGAATTGAATCACCCTATCGGAAGATTTATAATTTTTGCAAATGGCGCCGTACGCTAATCATTTTTGACACTTATGAACTAGACAGCTACAGTTTGCAAACAAACAAGCAATATAAAGATTTCCATAAGTTAAAATATGTTATTTAGTAAAAAATGAGTTCAAACCAAAATTGGGTGATTAATTTTGCGCCACCTTGTATATGTTTAATCAAAAATTATCTTTATATTCAGTTTAAAAATATAAAAATTTGCATCACCCAAAATAGTTTTTTTTTGTAGTAAAACTCAAAATTGGATGATTTATTTTGCGCCACTTTGTCTATATTCAATCAAAAATTATCTTTATATTCAATTTAAAAATTAAAGATTTTTATCATTCAAGATAAGTTTTTTGATTTAGTAAAAAAACAAAATTAGATGATTAATTTTGCGCCGCGTTGTATATATATATTTAATCAAAAATTAATTATATTCAATTTAAAAATTCAAAATTTTCATCACTCAAAATAATTTTTTTTATTTTTCTTGGAATAAAAAAACCTTTGACGGTCTCTTATATATAGAATACAACGAGCTTAATGGAAAGTTATCCGTTTCTTACCTGCATTGTTGAAACTCTAACTCCAAAAGTAGAAATTTGAAATTGACTTTAACAAAAAATATTTTTTTTCCTTGTTCACTCCTCTCGGGAGCATAGGACCTCGGCAAGACTTGTCTTGCGTTGGTTTCATTAATCTATTTGATTTATGCCAGGGTAGGTGATTAGCCTGCCGCTATAATAAAAAAGATGAATACAAAATAAAACGTTTAAATTTCCTTTAACCACAAAATAGACCACACTTTTTATATGTATTTGCAATTTTTGAACTTTTATTTGAACATTTAGATCTTGAAGTTTACGCTTGTTTGCTTCGAACTATTTACAGTAATAATACTATAACCACTTATCGCCAACTGCACTTTATTTTAATATTTATCTATAGTTTTTTCCATCTTTTTGCCTGCTACCCTCGGCATACTCGTACACTCAATAGTTCGCACATACTCGTACATATACACCGTCTTGTAATTGTTGATAATTTAAATTTTTTAAGTTTATCATTCCCTATTCATTATACGTCTATTTATTTGAATTTTGCTTTTGCCTTTCGCCCAAGTCAAGTTTGTGTTGATACTCTTCTATTTTCTGTTGTTGTTTTTGTAGTATTTGCAAATTCAAGTATGCATAGTTGTATTTATTTGCAATATTAAAATTCTGTGGTGGGATTGAATATACGAGTGTTTGTTTATATACCATTTTTCTCTTTTAATATGTATAAAGTAACAAATTCCCCCTACTGTTCAACTTTTGTATTTTTCTCAACTGAAATTCTTTGATTCATATTTATTTAACACTTAATCGATATTTGAGTTTGCTTTTGCCTTAATGTTGTTTTTGTAGATCGCAGTTTGTATTGTGAGTTGAAAAATGAATGCATTAACAATTATAGTTGAATTTGTATTTATAACAGAATTTATAACTGTATTATTGTACTAACTATTTCTTATGTTCTTGTGATAACGAACTGATATAATTTGCTTTTTTACACATTTTTCTTTGTTTCTGTTTACTCTTAACTCTGGTGTAATGTTTTACAAAGAGTCTAAAGTTAGGAGTGAGACAATCAATATGACAAGTATTTTTTTGTTTTTGCAATGTGTATTTAGTCCCATTCAACTATGGGCTTATATTTACAAACGCATTGGAATAAAATTTAATATAAATAATCAAATGACCTAATTGTTTTGTAATAAGTATGTTTAGAAATTGTGAAAGTTGGTTGACATAAAATTCAAATTAAAATAATTAAAAACTGTAAGGAAAATAATGTTTATTTAGTCTGTGTATGTACGTGTGTAATTAAGGTTCTTAAAAATACCATTTACATTTATTTATACAGTTTTAGAATTTGGTTGCCTTAAAGGCAAGGCTTGGGACTAATAAATACATACATACATTCTATATACTAAATGGCAAATGCATGTATGTATGTATGTACATATCTATGTTGGCACATAAATACAAGGTGACACAAAATTAATCATCCAATTTTGTTTTTCAACAACTTTTTTACTAAATAAATTAATAATTTAGAGCGATGGGAATCTTTATTTTGATCTGTACGAGCTTGCTGTCTGTTTACTGTAGCTGTTTAGTTCACAAGTGTCAAATATGATTGATGCGCGACGCCATTTGCAAAAATTATAACTCTGCCGATAGGGACACTAATTTTGCGCCACCTTGTATAAACTTAAAATCTGTACTCACAAATAAAAATCTTTGGTGTGCGGATTTCGTTATATTTCAGCTCAGCTACTTTATGTATTCGTTGTTTAGGAACATTTCACAGAAGAAATATAAAAAATTAAGAAAAAAAATAAATAAATGGAAGAGGTATAAAAAATAAGAATACAATAAATAAATGGAAAAGAAATAAATTGTTGAAAATAAATGCCTATAAAATAATAATATAAAATTCAATAAATAAAATGTGAAAACAAAAAAACACTTCTAAATAGTAACATGACAAGAAAATAAATTAATATAACACATAATAATTTAATTTGAAATTAAATAAAAATAAATTGTAATAATCGGCCTTATCGTGAATTTTCATGTGAGCAAATATGCCCATAAATTGCAAAACAATATAATAACAAATCTTCCCACCTTGTTTTGCGCTGTATATCACTGAAATTTAGCGAATATTTGTGATGATGAATAATAAACAAAGAAATTTACTTTTGGCAAACTTGACTTTATTGCCGGAACGCACTTGATCGAAGAAAAAGGCATGCAACGGAAGAATTTACAAAAGCAGCGCTGCCGCAAAGGACAGTTTACAAAATAAGTCTTATAAGCATTAGTGATGCTAGATTATGCCAATTGCAATAGAATGAATGAGAATGAAGATGTAGTGCATTCTGTTCCGGAACAATTTAATCACACATTTTATATACATATAGTATGTATTATACAAGAACTTCCGACTAAAAATTATATGCAGAAGGTTTTTTCAATAGCGAAACTCTATACACATATGTATTTCAACTGCCGTATCGACTATTTTGATTATTCCGTTTAACAGCCATTTTTGTCATTTGTCTTATTTGATCAAATATTAAGGAGCGTTATAAGGATCGACAACTTGCATAAATCGTTCAAAATTCAAAGATCGGTTGGTTAAACTTTGTCAACACTTGATGATTATTTGCCGGCATTGAAAATATTTTAATTTTTGATTGTATGGCTGTGGGCTAGGGAAGTAAACATCCATCACAAGCAGTTTAGAACAATTTGATAAAAGCTGCATACATGTACATATGTGTGTATATACAATATGCATATAAAGCTTGAAGCGAAGCTTGATTTATGGGAACAAATTACTGGATCAAATTTATCTCATGTAAGTTCTGCTAAGAACGAGCAAAATCGATCTAATGTTGACGAAAAATTGATTAATGCACTAAACTGTGCGATAACGAGTGTTGACAAACCCAGCTCAGACGCCAGAGCAGGTAATTAATGTTGTGCTTATGGCGGATCGGGAAGAGAATTGCACATCATCACATCATGAACTATTACCGGCAGGCGAAATGATGAATTTCCATAATAGTTCATTGTAAATTACTAGAACGGTCGGAATTAATATCCGAATAAATATTGTCACTTCAGTAGCATTCGCCAAAACGCTACGGAAAATGTTTTAGGCTCTTAGAATAACAAACAAACATAAAAGCGTTATTCAAGGGCTAAAATTATGAAGCTATTTGAAAATAATGAAGTCCATTATTGCCGCCAAAATATTAATATAAGAAAATGCATAATGAACGAAAAAAAAATTAAATAAAATAAAAAAAATTTTAAATATAAAAACATCTTTCAAAAAATTAATGTATGCACATTACAGTAGATCGACATACATATGTATGTGCGTATGTAAGTGATATAAAAATTCACTTACAAGTATAGCAAAAACTGAAATTAAAAGCGTTCACACGAAAGTCATAGCTAGATAAGTGAAACTATACGCATTTATAACGGCCGGTATTAGGTAAAGGATCGCTTAAATATTACACGAAAATGTATGTTATTTACTCGGCCTAGAATTTTTAAACATCAAAGATGACAGCGCTTGCCCTCATCAGCAGTCAATGGAAAAGAGTGAACTGTTTTTACGCTTATCATAAAAACTTGGTACCATTCAAATGCAATATAACATTGAGGCAGACATCATTTGTAGGAGAACATGGCGGCGCGCAGCTTAAATTGGAGGAGAAGCTCTACATAAACCATTTTAGGTTTATTTATCAAAGTTATTATTTTCAAGATTTTTAAATGCCTTTTGTGCATATCACTAAGAGTAAATGAAAGAAAATGCTAGTATTTTCTGCGCCTTGGTTTTTGCGCTAGGAAAAAGTCGACCCGCCCTAATGTACATACAACATGGCAACAAAACTTGTGTAGTGTAAATGAAAAAAAACCAAAATTACACTTCATTGTTGGAGTGCAGGAGAATGCAGGAAAATAAAAATGAATGTATATAAAGTAATATACAAGGATTTGTATGTAGTTTATAACGTTTGTAGCTAGTGCACCATGTATACATAATTGCATATGCATTCACACGAATCGGATTAACGGCATGTTGACAGTTGACTAATGGAGTTTTTGCACACATGCACACACACATACAGCAACATGCTTCACTACATGTACGTGCTTGTACATATGTTTGCCTACATGCAGGCGCGCGCATTAATGGATTATGGATATACATATACATATGTACATTTGCATGTGTGGAACTCTGATTTGCTATGTATTGT
Source organism: Anastrepha fraterculus (assembly GCA_037575425.1). Classification (NCBI taxonomy): domain Eukaryota; kingdom Metazoa; phylum Arthropoda; class Insecta; order Diptera; family Tephritidae; genus Anastrepha; species Anastrepha fraterculus. Next base: position 154,163 of record JAYXIM010036264.1, on the reverse strand, counting down.
ATGCACGAGTAGTGTTTTTTGGTATTTCATAGGCCAACGCCTCTATATGCGAGCATGCATACATATTCATTGCATGTGGTTAGGAAGTTATAATTACTTTCTAGTTAGGCTAATGATTTGTTATTGTTTTTTGTTTTTTGTTTTTTGTTTTTTGTTTTGCTTTGTGTTTTTTCTCCAAACTCACAGGTATGCAAATGATTACATTTCCGTTAATATTTATATATTTAGTTTGTATAATATTGTTATTTGTTTTTGTTTTTTCTTTTTCTTGTTTTTTGTTGTTTTGCTAAGAATTACTCTAATTTTCATTACACTCATTATTATTTATTAGTTTTAATTCCATTTACGAGTATTTATTAAAAAATCAGTACTTTGGCGGTATAAAATTCTTCCTATTGCGCGAATACTTATAACAAAATATACACAAAAATAAAGGAATCAAGTCTCTTCAGATAACACAATTATCCTTATTAAGGTCCTTAGGTTAAATGTTATTTTAGTTATAGTTTTTCATGTGGTTTTCTTTTGGTTTTCGGTTTTGTTGGTGCCAAAATAATATGGTTAATCTAAGTGATACAATATGTATTTCAATATATACGAATGTCTACACGTAAGTCGGGGTTCTAACAAACCTATGACCAACTGCTCACATTATATTGTATGTATACAAGTATGTAAGTATGTATGTATGTATTTATGTGTGTATTCATGTGCCTATACTTACATAATGTTAATTATATGTAAATACCATACCTAAACTACAATAATTAAACATACAAACTTTAATAAATATTTTCTCAATTTCATTTGCCCGCCCCCACAAGTTTGCCACAAGTTTTTACTCATATTTCGTACATTCACTTCTATTATGTTTTAAATTTTGAATTTTGCTTCAATTCAAAGAAACCCGCATTACCCTCCCGCCGGCGCATCATTGTCCCCTCGGCAGGCCTCACTCAGTTGTACACACCTCGCGTCATACCCTCCCTATTGCGTGTGTGCCACTTGCAAGTAAGTATGCGTATGTATGTCCTGCGGAAGGATGCATTGCAGAGTGCATAACAGACCGGATTTATGGTTGAGTTAATGTAGCAAAGCGCATAGAAAAATTCCCACAATTCGTTGGGTATGCAATCGGAACATGTGGTGAGTGGTTTGATTAGCACCAGTATATTGTATGGCGTCCATGTGATAATGAAACTTAGTAAGATGGCCGATAAAGTTTTCGCTGCCTTCGACTCTTGTCGCTTCTCTTGTGATTTTTTCTTCTTTTTGGCCGCAGCACGCGACGTGGCATGCATATTCTTGCCCAATTGTTTGGGTATGATTTTCGCATTGAGTGGAATGCGCACATCGTGTGCAGCATGCGACATTCGCCGTCCCAATGGTAAACTGTATTCGGAATCACGCGACGAAAGTGGCCGTCTTGGTGGTCCACTTATGATTGGTAGTGACACATCCTCATGTATCATTTTGATTGATGGCGCCTCTGGCCCATTGCTAGCGCTGGCCCCATCCGAGGGCAGTCGTATTAGTATTGTATAAACTGAATCTTGACTTACCGAACGCGAACCGATGCGATTATTGCCAGGTAGGGAACGCGAATCTCGCGCTCCCGAAGCGGAAGAGATCTCCTGCAGTTGGGTGAGTGGTGTCATGGGCGGGCGTAGGGGTGTGGGTGAGACATCGGGTAGCAATATGCTCGGCGGACGTACACCGCACCCACTGCCGCCAAGTGAGTAGTTGTCGCGCACCACACTCATCGAAGTGCATCTGTAATGGGTCAAGAAGTGAGTAGAAATTAATGAGTGAAAGATTGGCAACAAGATCAGGCCACAAAAGTCAAGTTTTTTTATTATCCAGGAAAATTTTCATATGCACGTAAAACTGTGCATTTTGTGTAGCAATACTGCATACTCAGTTTTTCATTTTCTCATCAATTTTATTTTCTATTGCGTATAATTTATATCATAGGAAAGGCACTGAAGGCCCTAGTAGCCAGTATGCTATTTAAGTTAGGGTTATATTGTATAAATAATAATAATAATATAAATAATAATAATAATATATCATAGGAAGGAAAAGTTGAACCATTTTTTTACGTTTTTATAAGGGGTTAGGAGTAGTGAAAATTTTAAAAAAATTGTTTTTTGTTTTGTTTTTGCAAGTATAATATCTTACAAATATTGTGTGAAAATTTGAAGAGAATCCGAGTTAGTCAACAATTAACAAAGGGTGTTCGGGCAGAAACAAAAACTTTAAGTGCATTCTTCTCAAAACTATGTTTTTTGAACTGGTGATCACTGTAACTTAAAAACCGCTTGGTAGATTTCAATAAAATGTATACTGCTTTTGAAAAACATAAAAAACTCGTGCCTGATCGAAGGATTTTTTTTTGAAATTTTCAATTTTTTTAACGATTAATTGTCGGGTTTCTCCTCGAAAATCTGGAAATATTTACTGAGGCCGGCATGTTGTTAATTTTGAAAACAAAAATCGAACAGGCGCAAGATTATCTATTAATAAAACTAATTTCTTTTGTCCGATTGTTTTTGATGAATCTCCATGGACTTGTGATGATGACCGCGAGGGACTTCTGGAGAAACGGGCTCCACACAAACAGCGATAACTTTTACAATTATGTATTAATTTTTTTTTCTTTTTTGAAACTTTGCTAAAGTCAAGTCGAAACATGATGTATTAATGCTATGTTTTTATTTTTGTAAAATAAAGTAATTGACTAGCAAAAATAAAAAATTATTGAAAATCATTATTTTTCGGGCCTCTGACTACCCCTACCCCATAAGGCAGCATGTAATGAAAAATATGCACATCAATCAAGGATTTACTCTGTTTGCGTAAAAGCATCAACCGAAGGATGTTCTGTCTCGGGCTTATTGCAGCAATGCAGAATTTCGATAAAAAGCTGTCGCACGATTTTATCCATTCTTTCCTTTTAATTTTGTTGTGGCAAAACCTTTATTGCCTTCCAGCTTTTTTAGCAAAACTTTTCATGTCTATGCTTTTGAGTACTTTTTCTCTAGAATTTGCTCCTAAATAAAAGGTAGCTTTTCCGAAAGAGCGCCACAGATGTATTAAGTATTTGAAGATGGCTGACACAGGGGGAAAATTAGATTTCTTAGGTAGGTTAGATGGCAAGAGTACCACAGGAACACTTCAGGTAGCACTTACGTGCCGTGTTGATACCATAATGTGGGCCACTATCTGCGAAAAAATTTAGGGAAGAGAAAACCATCTACAGCCTTCCAGTGTTGTTGATGTAGTGGAGGAGAGAAAAGGGATCTAGGCTGAAGAGTTTCCTCAAGCCATCCCCAAGGGGTACTCTAAGGAATCTCAAGCGCCTAGCCGCCAGAGCCGGACATTATTAGATATCTTATATCACCTTTACCATCTATCTGTATAAAATGTAAACATTTAAAATATATGTCATTCAAAAAAAAAAAAAATCATTAGGAAATTTGAAGGATATTTAAGAATCAATTTTTCAAGGGACATTATTGTACTACATTTGTTCTACAATTGTTTTTAATAACTAAAAAGCAGGTTATTGTTTGATATTCCTATCAACGTCATAGAGCGAGTGTAGGTATCAAATGTAAACCATTTTTTTTTTTAATTTGTTCCTTTGAAATTTTAGGGTCCTGTAAAAAATTAAATTGATGAGAAAATTGAATATGCAGCATTGCGGTGTAAATATTAATAGCTTTTAATTATAGATTAATAATTTTGTTGTTAAAATACCAACAAAATTGGCAAAGCCTTCCACATTCTGTTGGTGCAAAGAATACTGAGACCTAAATTTGTTTGCTCTATTATTTATTACTATATATTATTACGTATGACTAAATAGTAGTTCAGTCAATCAATTCAAAAAGATTTTTTGGTGTTTTTTTGTGATTGGTTACATGGTAATTTTTCCTCCAGTTGTTTGTTTTTGTTTAGTCTTTACAAAAAAATAGCGGCCAATGATACCAGCAGTCCATTTGTCACAAATAAAGGTAAGTTTTTGTGGAGGTAACGACGTCTGAGTAATTACTTCGAAATTTTCTTCACTCCAAATCCGTCAGATTGGCTTTCTTATGTATGTTAGAACTTGAGCCTCAAAAGAGTATCAAGTCGAGAAGCAAATCTATAAAAACAGGTTAATAATTAAGATGATATTTGAGGATTCCTAGGTGCTGCAGCCATACCACTCAGTAACGCAGAGGTCTTAGAATTAAAATAAATATACCTATAAATTAACCACATTTGTCAACCATACTTGTTGTTGGTGTTGTGGTAAAGGTATAATATATTCCTTATCAATTGTTCGCGTTATCTTGGTAACGTACACACGGGGAAACACTTATGAAATATTCGTTAGCTTTATAGACTTTGAACACCTGTACCGATAGCAGCCAAGGCTCCTGAGCTTTCGAGCTCAAAACAATACCGTTCCGACAAGCTCGACACTTTTCCCTTACTTAAACATTTTACATACTTAGCGGCTATTTACCCAAAATCTGAAGGTTCCTCTAGCTCATAAGGAAAATCATCGGAATCTTCACGTCCTGAATGCCACCACGCAATGCACCATTCTTTGATACCGCCAAAGCACGAATATGGTTTTTTGATGGTATTTGTGCTCTTGATCTGTTGAAACAACAAAATATGAATTATATAAACGGCATACACTTTGTGTAATGAAAAGTGCAACAGTGTTCATTAGGTTATATACATTTCAAGAATCTCCTGAGACTCTATTATTATATTATAAATGCATTAGAATTTGATTCGAACAAATGAAGCTTACACTCGATTTGCGTGAATGCAGACCATGGTAACTAGAGTCGATGACCATATTTGTCATGTAAACGCTTTCAGCATCGGCGGAGGACTCAGATCTTGGACGCCTCCAAGTGTCATGATCACCAGCACCCAAATGGGCAAATGACAACATGCCAGTGTGATTAACGGCGGTGTTCTCATCGCTGCAGGAGAAAAATTTACATAGATTTGGTTAAGTTCAAAAAATATGAGTTAAAAGTTGTAGTAATATTTGTAGTAAAAAATAATAAATAAAAAAATAAATAAATTCCGCGCGCAGGAATTTGCTCCAAAAAGTATTTAACCCGTTGAGGTCTAAGCTCATTAAAAGCAAAATCATTTCACGAATTTTTATTAGCGTCGTTTTATTTTGAAGTAAGGCGAATTCATTAAAATTGGTGGTACTAGGCAAACAACAACATTTTGTGCATTGGAATTTAACGTCAAAGTAGAAAACAAAGAAGTGATTTATTTATTCAAAACAAATTGCGCACTTTCTCATTATTTTATTTATTTATAAAAGCCCTTTTGAACTTAAACTCATTACAGAATTTTAATTTTCAAATAACAAATTTGAATGTAAGTAATTTTTTTTTTTTGTTGGGACAAACTAACAAGTATAGCACTCAGACCCAATTAAGTCCATTGTACTGCACTCGGGTTCCCTTTTTAATTTTCTTTAAATCTACCCGACCTCCGAAGAAATCTTCTTACCACATCAGTGCCAAAGGCCTCAATCCTGATTCGAGCGAAGTCTGGGCAGACGCACAGAAAGTGGTCCGCCGTCTCATCCTCCTCTCCACATGCTGGGCAGAGTACAATGTCTGAGATACCCACCTTTTCCATGTGCTTTGCCCATAGAAAATGGGCTGTCATCATTCAAACCAGCCGCCTACAGCCGCCTGCGACAGTCGGTCGGACATGACAGGTAACATCAGTTTTGTCCATGTGCAGCCTCTCTCAGCCTGCCAAGCTCGCTTGTGGGTTGAAGTAACCCGTTTGCTGACCGTGGCTTTTATGGCTGCAGAAGGGAGTGACAGAACGGGGTCCGGGCCGTCTCGTAGTTTAATTTTATGCTGACATTCGAATGTACAGCGCGGGGGATAAAAACAAATGAGCTGGGCTACTGCCACCACCTTTAATAGATTCGCCTTGTTTTCGAGTTAAAAACTAATCAATTAGGCTGAGTTGCCGCAATTCGATTTTTTCTTATCATTTAATAAACTTAACCCTTTGAGATGCAAGATTATTCCTACTTACTACGCAGCTTGCATCCCCTGATTCCGTGAAACCTTGTGAAGCGGTTGTTTCTGAATTTTTTTTACAATAGTTTTTTCTTGATTTTGCATTAAAAATTTGCTTTTAAAATTTTTACAAAAATGTAGAATTCATGATCAAACGAAATTTTCTAAATGAACTAACACCATTGCTTGAAATGGGCCTCAAAGGGTTAGTATAACTTTATAAAGTTAAAACTATAAATTTTTTCACGCAAATTTCTGCCGCGATTCAGGCGTAACTTTTTTCAAAACTAGCATTTCTTTTTAAATAGTACATTTCAATATTACGCACCTTGAGTTCGAACGCTTTGAAGAGTCCTTTTTGCCAGCTTGCAAATTGGGCAAATCCTTTTGACGTTTCTTCGTTTCCCGCCAAATGCGATAGTACAAAAAGCACATAATCGTCACCGGAAAATAGAAAGCGGCCAGCGCCGTACCAAATGTAATGTACTGATTGGTTTCGATAAATTGTATATAGCACTCGTATTGCGGTACGGTGCGTTTACCCTCAATATATGGCCAACTATAAATCCAAGGTGGCCACAGCAGCAGACTTACGCCCCAAGCAGCGCCAATCATGACCGCTGCTCGATTGGTGGTACGTTTTGCGCGATATGTCAAAGGTCTGGTGACACTAAAATATCTATCAAAACTGATGATTAGCAAATTCAATACGGAGGCATTCGAAGCCAAATAGTCCAGTGCCAGCCAAGTGTCGCAGATATGTGGACCAAGTGGCCAATAGCCTAAAATCGTGGTGACCGCAAAAAGTGGCATTGATATGAGTCCGATGGCGAAATCGGCGATTGCCAGCGAGAATAGAAAGTAGTTACTGATTGTTTGTAGTTGTTTGTCGATTTTGAATGAGATCATAACCATAACATTCCCCGCCACAGTGAGTATGCTGAGTATGGCGGCAATTATGCCCATGATCACCATTGAGGAGACCGAGTAGCGTGGTCCCTTTGGTTCGTAAATGCCTGTGGCATTCGTTTGATTTTGTGCTATTTCGTTATCTAAGATAATCACCGTTGTGACATTGTCCAGCATAACGGTGAAGAAGACAGATGGCGCTAAAGTTGTTGTGGTCGTGGTGGTTGTCGTAGTTGTTGTCGTCGTTGTGGTCGTTGACCGGAATGAAGGTGCTAGCGGTTCCAATATGCTTGGTGGCCCATGGGCTGGCATCGCCAATCTCGCCAAATCGTAAGCGCTCATTTTGATTTTATTGTTTGCTTTTGCGTTTATGATTTCTATTTTTGTTCTATGATAGTTTTGTGCAAATGTATTGCTGTTGTTCTTTAATTAAAGCTGTAGTTGCTAAGTACCCAGATGATTAAGCTTTGTCTTAAGCGATCGAATATACAACCCATTAACTGGATCTGAAAATTTAACAATTTAATAAAAAAGATGTAAAAGTTTATACAAAAATAATTTTACAAAAATAAAAAATAAATATTTATACGTGAAAATTTGTTTGTGTGTTTGTAATTTCTACACTTTTAGACTGATCAAACGACAGACTTTTGTAACTCAGTAGAGCTGCATGTAAATACATCATTTACCACAACTTTCCCAACGAAAAAAGATTGGGACAATGGGGTTATAGACAATAGAAGTAGATTCAGTATCTATGGTGATGGTTCCAAGCTAAATGAATAAGTAGGCGGTGACCTTCGCTCTGAGAAAATGAGTGCCAACATTTCATTCCGGCTACTGGATCCCTGTAGTGTATTTCAAGCTGAAATTCTGGCTATCGGAAGGCCTGTTGGCCCTAAAGAAAAGTGTTCTCACCACAAGAGAAATAAATGTATATTTAGATAGTCAATCGGCCCTGAAAGCACTACAATCACCTAATATTAACTCGAAGACGGTAAAAGAATGCATCGACGTTTTGACAGAACTATCACAGTACTTTACAATAAACCTGCCCTTGGGTGCCGGGTCACAGCGGCATAGCAAGCAACTGCAAAGCAGATAAACTAGCGAGATTGCGTACCGTTTCAACCAGACAAAGCGAACATACCTATACATTTAGCAACTTGCAAGATGCTTATAGACAAACACACTATCAGAGCTGCCAACGGGCTATGGACTCAGTCCCTGACCTGTGCAACAAGTAGAATGTGGAAACTGAACAGGAATGGCATGAGAAATCTTTTGGGGTTCTAACAGAGCACTGTCTTATTGGCAGGCATGTCAGTAGATTGGGAGTACCCTATAACGTCTATTGCAGAAGCTGTAATGATATTGAAGAAGAAGAACACTTTCTATGCTGGTGCATGGCTCTGGATAGAAGGTTCAATATTTTAGGAAAAAGTTCCCTAAATAACTTGGCAGAAGTAGCCAATTTAAAAATAATGAGCCTTGTTAGATATATTAAAGCCACAGGTTGGTTCAATGAGGACAATGTGGAGTGAGGAGAGGAGCAGCTCTGGTGGTATCACAATGGGCCTACAGAAGGCCTCAATTGATAGCCACTATACCTACCTCCCCTAGACGGTTCAACCGATTGCGATGAAATTTTGTTGAGTTATTGCGAGCATGCCGGGCAAGGTTTATACGTCTGTTTAGACCCACTAGGCGGCACTGGAGGCGAAAAACTTACAGAAATCGTATTTGTGATCCGATTGGGAAGCTTGAACCTATGATTAATAAGAATTAGCACACTTTTAAGGGAACTGCAAGAAAATTGGGAAAGTAAGGAAAATTTCTGTTAGACCACAAATTATTTAGTGCCAGTTTTGTTGTGTTAAATACACAAGAAACCATCTAGACGGCGCTACGACCAATTTTTGGTCACCTCTTTTATTTGGGCCTCCGAGCTCCTCCTTCTCAGATTTGTAGTGTGCGTCATGTTTTCCCACAAATGGAGGGCCATACAGTCTTACGCCGCCTCCGAACAGCAGATGAATTTTTATGGGCGAAGACAACAAAAGATGCATTAGAAAAGTTTGGAGAGCATCACATATTTCACAACGCATCAAGCTGAAGATCTTTGATTCTAATGCCAAATCATCTTTACTCTATGCGTGTGAAACGTGAAATGCAACAGCGGCTGATATAAACGCGCTGCAAATTTTCACTAATCGATGCCTTTGCAAAATCCTGGAAATCTTCTGACCAAACGCAATCCGTTTTTTATTAACCTTAATTCCCCTTCTGGTATATAGAAGGTACCGTTTTATTAATATATAGACATACATACTCGTATATAGGTATACATCAAAGGATCACAATGATGAAAATACTAGATTTCCCCATGTACGAGTATGTATGTCCATCCGTGCGATTGATAACTCGAGTACAAATTTGTACATTCCGATGGAAGTTAGTACGCACATTACTCCCTGTCCGAGATAGGTTGGCACTGAAAATGCGCGAAATCGGTCAATAACCACGCACACTTCCAATACAATGATAATATTGCAAAAAGAAAAAATCGTGATAACTGTGTTATATAAAAAAAATACTCTTATTTGTTAGATATTATGAACTTGAGAAAGAAATTAGGGCGTAAGTGAAATTTCGAAAAATTTGAAGTGCCACACCATCTTTTAGATAAAAACGAGTATCTCGTTAACGATTTAATGAAACTCGTCCAAACATGGCACGCATCGTTTAGATTCGAGATTAAACTTATTGAGATCGGATAAAAACCACACCCATTACTTATAAAGGTTGTTTTTGCTTAGCTCGCAAAGTGTTGACATTTCTGTTCAGTAAGATTTGGCAAATCTTCATTAATCATTTAACGCCAGAGCAACGCTTCCAAATTGAGGAATTTTACTTTGATAATAAAATAAAAAATAAATAAATAAATCTGTGCGCGAAGCTCAGAGAGCGAAGAGTTGAAGAAGATTCGTCGTCGTTCTGAACTTGTTGGCCTTGGTTCTTTGACTACATAGAAAATTTTACGTAATGATCTTTGCTTACGTGCCGATAAAATACAGCTCGTGCAAGAATTGAAGCCGAATTGCCATCGTTTACGTCGCTTTTTTGCTGATTGGGTGCATTTGGATTTATTTTCCAGATTTATTGCAACAAGCAGTCAAAAATTGGACTTATCGAATGGATCATAACTCGTGTGAACTCATGAATGCACTCATGATTGAAATGACCATAACTTGTTGCCGCTCTGGGTATATGCCAGATATAATATGGATTTAAAAAATTAATGCTATGAAATTATCGACCAGATTATAAATAAAATTATAAAATTTCATTCCAACAACATTTCTGTTTTGTATTATCAGTTTCAGTTCTCAAGCTCTCAAAAAAAACACCGAATATGTTAAGTCTAAATTTTCGTGTGTTTGATTTCAAAAATTAACAATTAGCCCAAATTAAATTTGACTATAGTAAAATGTGCGCGGGCATATAAAATTTGATCTGGATCGAATCTGTGTTCTTTATTTGAAAAATATAATTTTATATATATTTACAATGGGTACTTATAACAAGTAGAACGTACGACATTGATATGTTGTCAGTGGGAATAATTTAAAATAATTATATGATGGCACATGTTTCTGCATTTTTGATTTAAAGGATTCAGGTACACGAGTTTTATTATAAAATACTAAAGTAACTAAAACTTCAGTGCGCACAAAATATTATGATCTAAACTCAAAAGAGTACTTATGAAAATTCATTTAAAATCATTTCCCTATATTTGAGACAGCAGTATAAATATTTATGAAAAGCTCTAAAATCACAGCCATTTAAGCTATTTACAATTTTAGGTAGTTCTAACGCCTTTTAAAAAAAATGCGCTAAACGAGAATTTTTATAAAATGGCGTGTTGGATTTTTTCAGGGACACCCAAGTTACAAACTGTACAGGCGGTAGAAAGTAAATACATTCCTAAAAGGTCTCGAGTTTAGGTTAAGAAGACTTCCTCTTGCATGAAAAATTAAGCTAATAGCGTAGGCAGAAAAATTATCACTAATATATTTAATATCTCTGAGTGCTAATTTGACATACATTCCGTGTGATTCTCATTTAACAGCAGAGTCCAGAAAAGTCGAACATTTTTTTTCTTAAGATTGTCTAAAAACGATGGTATGAACGCAGACAAGGATTCAGAAGTAAAAGCATTAAGAGGCTCCATATTTAACATTAGCGAGATATTCTTCCACTTTTTTACCCAATGATCTGGATCGATTTGAGGACTTTTTTACTTCTTTTCATTTGACTTTTGCATCTAAATCTAGTAAATATATTAAAAGTCTTTTGTGGCGCGTCTTGTTAACGGTTTATTAGAAATGAGGTGAATTCACTGTAATGGCAGTTTACATATTACATATGAGTACATAGTTCTTGTATACATATATATGTGTGGATGTTTCCTTGAATTTCTTAGAACAAAGTTAGATTTTGTGTTCCTCTTTGCGGAAACTTCATTTCCAATTCAATACATCCGATATGGAGATCGATGCGATGCTTCAAATTGTATTTGCCGCTACTGCGGATTTCGCATGGGCAGGTGACACATACTCGTACAGTTAGTTTGAATGTCGCTTTGCAACTGTTATGGACATAGTTACATACGAGTATGTACAAGTGTGCACATTTTTCCTTCATTCCATATCTTGGAGAATGTCTATCGTACCAATTTTCTGGTGCATTCAATTTTTTCAAGTAATACTTTGATTGCTTGCACTAACCGGGCTCGCAAAAGAGTGTGGATCGCACCTTTTGTTTTAATTCGAAAGAATATATTGAAGTGGTGACCAGATTTGTGGTCGAGCTCGGTTAGTCTGATATTCTTAAATCATTATAATAAATACTAATACAAGGTCTCTGTCCACTACGCACAGCTTTAACCCGTTAAAGTTCTCTATCATGATATTCTATGTAAGAAAGAGGGATAATTATAAATACAGGGTGGTCCATATAATAGTTCATTTTTTTTAATTCAAAACAACGAACAAAAATCAATATTTTTCAATGAAACTTGGACAAAGTAACAAACAAAATTCAGACGTACAGTGAACCAAAAACAAACGGGGTCACCAGTATTCAAAAAATTCAAATTTATGTAAGTAAAGAAATTATTCACAGATTTTAAAGAAATCATTTGCATAGAATATACGAGGCGTGTTCAAAAAGTAACGCAAATTTTGAATTTCCGCAGGTTACATATATTTGAATTTCGATTTTTTTGTGGCGATATGTTGGTACTCATGTCTCTCACTCATGCCGACGAGTTTGGCCATTTTGAGTGTACAGTTAGTTGTTGATTGTTGTGTGAAAAACGAAATTAAGTGCGCGGATGCATTCCGAATGTTGACTGTGTCATACGGAGAAGCTACTTTGGATCAAAGCAACGTTTATCGGTGGTACAAAATGTCCTCATTTCTCACGTTTTATCCAACGTGAAGTTGTTAAGAGTGAAGATGAATAAGCAAACATCGAGTGATTGAAAAGAATTTATGATGAAATACCATTCCGAAGGGAAAATCGGAAAATTTTGAAAAAACCTAAGCCGACAGTATTTACATAATATATGTATTGAAAAATATTATGAAAATCATTATTTTCTTAGAAAAAGTGGTACTGGAGAAAATTCGTACGAAGGATTATACGTTTAATAAGTGAGAATCCGAAAATGTCTTGCCAAATCACTTAAAAATTCGTCATATGTAAACGTACACCAACAAATAATAAGAAATTTTCTGCACAATAGTCTATACAGGGCTTACACTACTAGAAATGAGCCACTTCTTTCAAGGATTAATGTGAGTAAAAGGTTGAACTATGCCAAAGAATACCTTAGGAAGCCGAATGAATTTTGGAGCAACGTTATTTTCACCGGCTAGTCGAAATTCAACTTATTTGGGTCGAATGGGCTTTGGGCTTTGGGCTTTGCCTGGAGTAGGGAAGATACCGCGCTCAATCTATCTATCTAATGTGGTTGGTGCTGTGAAACAGTATACCCGAAAACTGGATCCCAAATGTGGATTTACTCAATAAATGTCAGTAAAGGCCAATAAATATTGAGATTAGTGAAAGAAAATGGCGCGAAGTCAACAGAACTGCTTTAGAGAGAAATCCCCAGGAAGCACCAAATGCACCAAATAGAGGACGTTCAAGGGGCGTCATAGCCACATAGATGACCTTGGTCGTATAGACGAAAACCTGACATGGGCACAGGTTAAGGCAAAAGCTGTAAACCGAAATCAATGGAAATCATTTGTTCTGGAAAAAGACGTCGAGTGTGCGGTGCTATAGTAATTAATCATCAAAAACATCAGCAATTTTTGGTATATTATTGGCTTATTCGAAAGAGCAAACATTCCCATTATGGGAGGAATGTCTACCCTGGCCGGCTTCACAATAGCGCATCCTATTAATATGGTTTGTCAACACCTTGGTAATAGTTCCGTATTTTATCTCAATCTTTAGTGGATTGTTCGCTCCGTCATGACAACCTTCAAAAAAAGTCTAACAGCATCAAACGGCTGCTCCGAAATGGCTAATTGACATCGCCGAGGAGTCCGATAACACGACTATCGAATTTGGCGCGCAAAAGACCGATTGTGGTTTGAACTGTGTGGCATAGCACCCCACCCCGATGCAATCAAAGATCGCCCATGGTCACGTTTTCAATTTTCGGCTACAAAAATTCATTCAGGATGAATCTGTAGCGCTAACCTTTAACCAGAAGGGCGTTTTCAGCAACATTTTCGAAGAAAAATGAGCCAATGATGAGCCTCCGTTCCAGAACTCGCACTAAACTGTCACTTTCTGAGAATGCATTGACTTCTTGGCCATCCAATGCACTGTTTGGGCTACACAACATAAAATATTGGAAATAAGCTTGCTTATGAGACTGACTTTCTGTGGAGATCTATAGCGTGAATGATCGTTGAGGTCTTGATAGTGACAGTCAAAATTACGTATAATTAAAAAAAACGCCTCTATGTGGCATTTGACGAAGTGGAAAAAGTGGAGCCGTGCATCACTTGGACGCTATCCCGCCAACTACATGACCTGGACTACGCGAACGATATTTGCCTGCTTTCACACAGATATTCCGACATGCAGGCCAAAACCGATCTTCTATTTATTGCTGCACAAAACGTTGGCCAGGAAATGAACATCAAGAAAACGGAAGCAATGCGACTCAATAATACAAATCCCAACAACATTGTAATCGAAAGAGGAGCGGTGCAGTATATTGAAAGTTTTTACAATCTTGGTAGCATAGCATCGACAGGTGCTGAAGAAGACGCAGAAAATCGTCTATGTAAAGCTAAGTCAGCATTTGGACGTTTACCGTCAATTTGGGAAAACTTGCGAAGACAAATTTCACAGAAAACTAAAATAAAAGTATTTAACACATATGTAAAATCCACGCTCTTTTCAGAAGTGCCATGTTGCGCTAACTAGCAGACGCCGGCATCTCATGGGACGGCGCAAAAACAACAGCAAAGAACCGTGTACGATGGAAAAGTCTTGTCGAGGCCCTATGCTCCCGAGAGGGGTGAACAAGGAAAAAAAAATCCACACTCCTTCGGTTTATATATCAAGTTTTTGTCCTAACACTATCCGAAAGACGGAGTTGTGGAAAATCACCGAACAAGAACCAATCCAAAAGGTAATAAGAGGTCGTTAATGGCGATAGATCGGGCACACTCTCAGAAAGGAAAAGAAAGAAAGGAGAGCATAAGCAGAATAGCGTTGGAATAGGAAAATACCTGGAGGCGCTCTTACCTTCGTGATTTAGGAGCAGTTAACCAAACGTGGGATGTCGCAAAGAGAACAGCAATTACACCAATTAATCGAATAAGAAATAAATGATTTGTTCAAGCCCTATGTTCCCAAGTCGAATCATAAAAGAAGAAATAAAATGGTCTACCCTGTTTATAACAACTATCCGAGAAATGCCTCACGTTAGATTTAAGGGATTATATATAGTTAGGATTTTCAAAAAATCGATTTTATTTCCTTAATGTACATATATTTAAGAATACACACAGGAAATCTAATATAATATCGTTTTTTTTTAACAATTTAAAGCCGAAATTTTGGTCAAAAATCGATGAGTCCGCCATTTTGTGAAAAAAATTGATTTTGCTTATTCCTTCGATTAATTACTAGATTTAACATTACTTTAATGAAATTTGTTTGGTTTTTTAATTTCAGAGGATTCAGTTCAGAGATATAGTGGCCATCGCAAAAAGTCTTTTTTGAGAGAAGCTCCCGTAGATCCGCTGTAGCTCCTTTCCAAATTAATATTTGTACTAATACTACGTCTTAAAATACAGTTAAAAGATAACAGTTTTTTCCGAAAAATTCTGGAAAATTCGTTTTTTTTCGGCCTTCTAACTATAGGTATACCTATAACCCCTCAATAAATTTAAAAGCGACCAATTCGCCCTTATAAAAAATTATTTGTGCTCTAGTGGCTGTTACTGATTTTCAGATAATGTAAAACGGTTTTTTATGTAATTTAACTTTTTGTCTTTTTTAGTTAAAAATCCATATTACATTAACATATTTTTGTTTGAAATTTTTTATCTTTACATTTTACCCCACTTCAACTTTATTTTTTCACGTTTACAATTTTTTCACACTTATCCCCTTTTTCCAGTGAGATACGCCTCTCGCTGAATGCATGCCACTTTCACTAATGCATTTCTAATAGCCTACAAATAGGCGCCCCGCCTGCATATGTGCATGTGTAATATTTCATTGTTGTAAATATTCAATACAAATATACTATTTGTACTATTTGCGGTCACTACACACACACACACACACACAAACATAAGTAAATACCTACCGGTTTGCGAATGTGGTTGTGCCCGCTACCGCTGCCAATGCTTTTGCGACTGCTGCTGCTGCTCCAGCCAACACTTTTGCCTGCAGCTGGCTGTTATTCCTCTTATCGTTAGTCCTGTCGTTTTTCATGCGTTCTCGTCGCATTGCCGCTTTAGTTAGCGCCACAGTTTGACAGTTCATTTTACATGCAAATAAAGGAGTTCCTGTCCCGTGTCCTACTGCCACACTGCCAAACTGTCACACGTTCGCCACCAAGCAACCAAGCCACCGCGCCTTTACGTCTTCACACCGCGTCTTCACACACGAAGCGCTGGATACGGATGTGAATGATTATTTGTTTTGCTTTTGTTGTCATAGTACTATGCGTATGTACATATGTATATAATGCAATGGATTTGTTGTTATTGCTGTTTTACTTTTGTTGTACGAATCTTAATTTGTGATGTTGATTGCGGTGGTCTTAAGTGATGTTTTGATATTGTTTTCTTATTATTTGCAGTTGTTGCTGTTGTTGTTGTTGTTGCTGTTGCTCTGCTATCGCCACACTTTACTAATTCACAAAGTTAATCAAAATGAGAGCACTGGAAACAACACTTGCACCAACACAGGCGCGCGCGCATGCCATTACACAGACACACACAAACACACACACTCACATATACTCCTACATAGGTACGTACATACGTATGCTCCTGCTATTGACGAGTCTAACACCACCTCAGCAGCAGGAACAGCAGCAGGAGCAGGAGCGGGAGCAGCTCTTTAGTGGCAGCACACACATGTTTGTGGGTTAAATGCAGTTGAGAGTGTGTGCCTGTGGGTGTGCGTGTTTGTGTGAGTGTATTGTACAAATTCGCACGTACTTTCGATTGTCTTGCCTATAGAAATTGCCGCTCCCTAACAGCCAACTACATAAACCATTGGATATCGGCGCTGCTGAAAATGTGCTGCATACACATGTATGTACTTAGCCATTAAAGAAAATAAATTTTCAACCAATTTTTTCTCGCTTGGCTTTCTCTCAACACATACGTACGCAGTAAGTACGCATGTATTTATACTTTCTTTTTATCACTAAATTAGTGTGATTTAATTTACTAATTTTCCGTTCATAAACCTTCTGTGTTAATCCACTTTTCCAATCATATACATATGCACCCGTACATACAAACATATCGATGTATACCACCACCAACATTAATTTAACTAAACTGCCTGCTAGGCTTGGCTGCGGGTATCCTCATTTTTCCTTCTTTGCCCTCAGCAATCGAACGAATTTTCAAACGCTTTTTTCCACACTTGCTCACTCAGTTTTCAGCAACTTCGGCTATGAATTAACATATTTCACTTATTCACTATTCACTAACAAATTAATTTACGTTTAACTATTTTATTTAAATCACATTGAATTAACTTAGAATAATGCAATATATGAGAGTAAATAGGCAAATAAGTATTGGTTCGCCTAAATGTACATATACGCTTATTATAAAACTCAAGTTTATTGCTTCAAATCTCATCCGGGACTAAATGTTCACCACCAACGGAGTAAGTAATCAGTCTTTAGTCTTTTCATTTGACTCTCTCTCAAGCAGGATGCTGTGCGCTGCCTTCGCCTTCGTGCGTACGTGTGTGTGTTTGTGCCCACCTATTTGGGTGGGTGTCCTAGCAAATGTCCATTGGAATTTGAAATACACTCTGTATCTATTATGATGCTCTCTCTCTCGCTCTCCTGCTTTCTCTTGCTTTGTTGCCCAATCATCAGCGAAGTGCAAAAGTCTGAATGCATTTGCTTATTCGTGGGTACGTGAGGTGTGATGGAGGTGGTTGCTTAATGAATGAATGAATCCAGACGCAAACGAATGTGTCTTCTGTTAAGACGAAACGTTGCTCACTCTCACTACTCCGAGTAATTCGGTCATGTCGGAAAGCTTTAAACTAATTAATTCCAGTCTGTTGCGAAGCATACTTTTAGGCTGCTTACTGTGCTATTGAAAGTAAAAGCTTTTTTTTGAATTTTTCAAGATGTTGCCATGTTAAATGTTGTAAACATAATTTGTGCGGAAAACATTTCTAATTGTTTTATATTTTATTAAATTCAATCTCGGAAAAACGAGAAGCAGCACCAAAAAATTAAAGTTGGGAGCCAACTACAGACTCCTTCAATAAGAAATGAAAACTGGTGAATAGATTTTCCTTACCATTTACTGCTGCTATCTGAAAAGAAGTGCTTTTACAATTCAGAAGTAACTCAAAACCAAGCTTAAATTATACTCTTAATCCGTTGACGCTGCGCTTCCCACGTTGTTGTATTACACCGGATACGCGTGCAAGGCGCTAGACGCTGTCAGCGTTCCCATGTCAGTCGGTTCTACGTTGCCGGAACGACCCGGATTTGTATTCGGCCAATTATTGTCACTCCAGCAGCATTCCCCGTGGATGTATGGGGAATGTTTGTGCTGCTACAACAACAACAACGCAATGTCAGCATATTAACTCAGGTGAGCGAGATGGCCACTGTGTTAACTTGCATTACTCTCATCAAACTCGTCCAGCCTGGACTCTAGAAAATACTTCTGGCGTCAAATGGGGTTTCAGTCGGGATCTAGACGAACTATACAGGAATTGGTAGATAAGTGATCTGTAAAAATATATTACAAAACATTACAAAACCTAGTTGAAAAAAAAATGATTTTTGAAACCAATTGCATTATTGAAGCTGAAAATTGAATTTTTTAAGTAATTTCTGAAAACGAACAGACTTTCTTTAAGGGAACGAACCTATAGCATTGGAGCTATTCGAATTTATCTGTGGCTAAGGGGTATCAGCAGCAGCTCCTAAAATTTAAGGGAGCAAGTTGTATGTTGTTACAACAATAACAATATTAATAGCATCAGCAGAAGGAGCTGCATTTACACTCGACAAAGGTGCATTCTTCAAAATGTACGAGTTTTTGCGATGTCTCAGTCAAACCCATTTTATAGAAAATTTCGTTCCGAAAGTTTGTATGGGTTTACAAAAAGAAAACGACCTAGGAATAAATTTGTTGCTGTAAACGAATAATTCAGGGTTTATTCGTTTGGTGCCATACAAATCTAAGTCCTTTTATTAGCCTTTCACGCCTTCCATTCGTTTGTGACAGTGAAACCAATGGCCGCAGAAAAGTGCTGGAATTATTTCTATATGAAATCACGTTTACACATACATGAAAATGTACACTCACAAACTACATTGAGTTTATTAACTATATACATATGTTTGTACAACTAAACAATCCATTTCATGCATGGAATTTTGAAATTTAAGAAAAAACACAATTTATCCTGGCATCAACCTGCGACCGAATCTTAGTTTATTTGCGACTTTTGCTTGTTGTATGACAAAGATATGCACATTTCTTACAAAAACTTCTATAATTCAACTAATTTGCTCAAAATTCAAAATTACATTATTTCCCTTTAATATTTCAACTTTTTAATTAGTTTAAATTAGTTTAGTTTTGGTTTTTGTATAGTTTGTGTACAATCGAAGACGGTCCCCAGGTAAGCCATAGCCAAGCTGGCAGTCCTTAAAGAAATTATAAATTAAGTATAATCGAAGCATAATTAAACAGCGTAAGCGTTTTGTTGTTGTTCTTGCTGTTATTTTGGTAAATTTTTAATGTGCGAAGTGATTCCCTTCTTGTAGATTACATCCCAAAGAATCCACAGTGCATCGCAGACATAAATCAGCTAATTTTACCATATATCCGAAATAGATAATCCAAAACCGAATGTTTGCTTAATACTATGCCAGTAATATCGGTGCCAGTTGGCGCGCATAGCATCAAATTCAGATGCAGGAATGCCTGTTTGCAGCAGTTTCATTTGCGTGTTGTTTTTCTGCAAAATAGAAATAAACAAAAGTTGCAGAAATTATAAATCCGAAAATATATATACGAATTTGAGAAAGTGTAATGCTACAGAAGGGATCTTTACCGTCTCCTCCAATTCTATCACAACTTCGGAGTAGTGTCCTGAAGGCCAGTTTTTAAGTCGCCAAGATTGTTTTATTCTTTTTTCCGGTACCAGCTCTTCAAATTTGCCATGCACATTACCGCCATACAAAACGAATCTGAAATGCGAAATATTTTCGTTAGGACCATAGCTTTTTGATATTAGCTCAAATGCAATACTTACTCGCCACCACGTGAGGAGTCTACTTTAGCTGGTGCACGTGTAAAAGCAGTTACCATTTCCGCTTTTGTTAGCGCATTGTATAAATCGTTTGCATTACAATTGAACTCTTCCGTCATTTTTAGCGTCCTTACGTCCAATTTACAACCAATGCTACTAGCAACCGTATCATTGGCTTTCGCTGGATTCGCAGCGTTTTTTAATTTAGTTTCTGTTGCGATGCTAGATCCAGGTTGTTTAGCCTTTGGTGTGATAACACTGTTTTCTTCACCTTTCTTCGGAAGTATTAAATTTTTCGAGTACTCCTCTTTCAACTCTTTAATATAGCACTCTAACTGCTTTCGTACGACGTCACGCCCAATATTGTACATGAATTGTTTCAAGTTTTCCGACTCATCGTTGGACTCATCAATGGTAATGGTAATCTCAATGTCATCGATGTCCATCTCCTCGGACAAATTCGGTATAGTAATTTTTCCCTTGTGTTCTAATTTACTATTTTTCAATAAGATCCCCGTCCACTTAAGTACCAACTTCCATTCGTAGAAAAATATAAGTTTCCCTTTGCGATTGTTAACCGTAGCCTCACCGCTACAATCATCAACCGTATCAACAACGCATTTGACCCCATCTTTCTCTGCAACATTCAACATTTCGTTTAAAGCACAATTTTTTAATGAAAGTGCATTTAAAATGGACTTACCAATTTTGAGACCATTCAATAATTGTGTCAAACGCTCCTTGGACCATGGCGTTGCATTTTTTTCAGTCCAATGCCAATTGTTGACATTTGTTGCATCAGGGCGTTCCTCAACAATCCAACGTGGATCACCTTCTCCCCACTTTGCCATTTTATATCAAATCTAGTAAATTCTTTAACGCTAATAGTTTATTGAACAAGAAATCCGAATTTTTACAGTTTTTACAGTATGTTTTGCAGTCCTTGCAGGTTGAGTTAGTGAATTTCTATATGAAATCACGTTTCCTATGGCAGTTGACAAGAAAAATGAAAATCGAGAATATTCGCGCATAAACTGGCAGCTGTTCGGGGATGCCGTACTGATTGGAACACTTAAAATTATGCAATACGAATATTCGAATTCGGTTTGGAGGCGAATATCGAAAGCTAGGCGAATATTGAAAATTGCCAAATTGTAAGTAAATGCAACGTAACTTATATAAATATAAGAGTATAAATCTTTTTGTATTTTTCCTAGTAAAGGAGGGCAATACTTTTCATTTCACCTTTTGAATGAGAATCAAACAAGTGTAATAAGCGTCCCGTTTCACTGGAGCTAATTAGAATCATTTTATATTGGATTGATTTTTAGGTGGTGAATTTGCTAGCCGAGTTTTGTTAGCGGACTTGGCCTGCAGCTGCCCAAAAACTAATACAGTCCAATCGTGATAGTCCGACATATACGGGACCGACTCGTTGTCGGATTATCAAATATTCCGGACTAGCGAAGGTTCCATTTAATCAATGTTAATTCGAAAATTATGATCAAAATTTATAATGCAAAAATAATCTTTTTATTAATTTCTCTTTTAGTGGGGGAACAAAAACGTAACTGCTAAACTTAAAGAAAATGATTACACGCAAAATTTTTAGAAATCATCCTTCTTAAAAATTATACCATAAAAAAATTTCACCTTTTCTTTTAAAATTTCACCTGATATTGGTGTTTTCCTATTTCTTTGTTGTTGAAATCAGACATGAAATGCTTCTTCAACTTCTGGGAATTCACCACTCTTTAAAGTTTTTCGGTTTGCCGATTGACTTACGACAGATTTTATGAACTTTTCAATTTTATCTTTGCGCTTCACTATGTCATATATAGTAGCTCGCCCGACTCCGTAGATCCCACTTAGGTAAAGAGGTGTTTCACCACGCTCGTATCGCTGAATTATGGCCCATTTATCATTCAGCGTAAGTGTTGTATGTTTACGTTTGTTTGACGTCGATGCCATCACTAAGTAAAACCAAATCAGAAAATAACGGCACGAAAAAACAGAAAAAATCACATCAACACCGTCAGAAATCGCGAGAGAACTGGCGTCGTTCAAATTTAATGACAAATACGTTGTGACCGGGAAACAAAACACAATCCCCCTCTGCTGCTCTGCTACGACTGATCAAAATAAAATATTGCCAATTGCATCCATAGACGTTATGAGGTTGTCGGATTACCGAACGTGTCGGATTAAGAAATGTCGGACTATCACGATTGTACTGTATATACATTATGAATATGGTAAAATATATATCTTAAGGGCAGGAGATGGCTCGTATGCATATATTTTTTGAAAACCTTCTGACTAGCGGAAATATATTGTTCCTACGAAAAGCGCGCTTATTGGAAAATGTGTAATCGACCTGTTGTGGTATTTTTTTTTCTTCACAACAACAATAGTAAGCGTTAGCGAAAATCTTAAAAATATATGTAGTTTATTTAGTAATGGCTTCTTGAAATTCGTTATATTTTCATATTCAAAAGTCCTCTAAGAAATACCCCTAAGACTGTGCCACGCATACTCTATAGACTAATGGTGCTCACAGTCACCAACGTAAACGCAGGCCTGGTTAGCTGACACGATGAAACTAATGAGAGCCCCATGTATGTAAATGAATTCTCTCCACCCTAGCGTTCTATAGTATCGAAGATTTTATCATAGAATTTTACATAGTTTCCATAGAATCGTGTTAACTGATTGCACAATGGTAACATTGTGTAGATACAACCAAACACAAACCGATGTATTGTGCAAATATGTTACTAAAAGAACGCAGTTGTTTTCTACGGGATAAGTTTTGCACAATTTTGTGTATCCTACGGGCTACAGAAAGGGGCTATGGGCTGCAGAAAAGGGAATACGTTGGTGAGTGTGAGCACCATAAGCCATGTTTTCTGTGCAGGTTTAACTCTGCCTTCCAGCTAAACTAAGTTTCAAGGTTCAATTTTGTAGAGTTCAATTCAGTTTAAAAATTTACGACTGTCTCTAAAAAATTTTTAAATGACAATTTTAGTGAAACGAATTTAAGAATCGTAATCTAGGCATTGTCGAACGGCAAATTTAATGACTGATTGTGATTTGGGCCGCATATCGTCAGCAAAATATTTGGTTTAGAAATATAAATTAGACAATCGGAAGTTATTAAAAAATCGGTGTAAGTGAATAATGGAGTATTCACACACATTTAGTATTTTTTTTAATTGTTTACTACGAATTTTTAAATTTTTTGTAATTTGGTCAAAATCTATGTGGTATATTTTTTTTCAAATTCAACAATAATAAAAGCGGAGGAGGTCGAAAAGTTGTAATAGTTTTTTTTGCGAAAAATA
This sequence comes from Anastrepha fraterculus, assembly GCA_037575425.1. Lineage (NCBI taxonomy): Eukaryota > Metazoa > Arthropoda > Insecta > Diptera > Tephritidae > Anastrepha > Anastrepha fraterculus. Next base: position 130,747 of record JAYXIM010036264.1, on the reverse strand, counting down.
GCAATCTTTTAAATTTCAACTTTTCCTTGAGGAACCCCTGAAATCATTTGCCACTCAGTTATCTAAGAGAATGAAATTATATTATTATTAACATTTATAAACTTTAAAATTAGAACAATTTTGGTACGTTTTTTTAAATAAGTATATAAATTTGACACAAAAAATAAAAAAAATGTTTTTCTTTTGTAAAAATATTTAAAACAGCCGAAGATATTTTACTGGAGAACCATCTTCAACATTGGCAAAGGCAAGAAAAAGTACCTCCTGTCATCAAAAAAGCAGTTGGCGCACGTCAATGTTGACAGTAATGATTTTGCAGTTGTAAAATACGTCGTTTGTTTATGATCTCGCATTAACATCGATAATAATGTCAGCCTTGAAATCAAGTGTGAGTAATAAGGTCCTCTCAATCTGCATAGTCCGATCGTATGGTGCAGAATCTTGGACGATGTCAATATCCGGCCCCATCGGACCCCCTTGGAGTGTTGGAAAGAAAGATTATGCGGAAGATTTTTGGAACTTTGCACGTCATAGACATAGTGCAGCGAATAAAGATCCAGCGACTCCGCTGGCTAGGTAATGCCGTCTGAATGCATGTAAACGCTCCCGAAACACTCTGAAAGTATTCGTTGTGGTACCAGCTGCTGGTAGCAGAGGAAGAGGAAGGACTCCTTTACGTTGGAAAGATCAGATAGAGAAGGGCTTGGCTTCACTTGGTGTGCCCAACCGGTGGCACCGGTTAGCATGAGAAACGACTTACGCGTTTTGTTAAACTCAGCCAAAATACCGTAAGTGGTTATTGCGCCAATGAAGATAAGAAGTAATAATATGTAGTATAAGAAGTGTAGAAGTATGCCAGCCAGTTTGATGTACGCACATTTGCAATTTTCTTATTTTCATTTTTGATTTTAGCTCAAAGCAGTTTTGAGGAGTTTTTTGTATTAAATGATCCAACAGCAATCTAAATGACTTTTGATAATTTGGGCTTTACAACTTAGAATTTTGAATTTCACACAAATCGTTTAATTTAAATTTCAAAAATATGTTCATTAAACGGCTTAAATAGTTTTTGAAGAACGAGGCAGATTGAAAAAGAGAAAAAAAATTACTGTACAATATAACTGACAGGGCTGCGTACTGAAAACGAATTCCATTGCTACCTGACATATTTTGTCTCATTACACCATGGAATCGTTAAAACGTTGAAAAAGTGAAGAAGCGACTTGAGCGAAATCCCTGACGAAGTGCCAATCAAATGGCGAGAGAACTGAAAATATCTGGCCGCAGCATCCGCCGCATACTGGAAAATGATCTGAAAGTCAAGCCTTACAAGATCTAAAAGGCGCATGATCTCACACCAAAGCAGCAACAAGCCAGACTTGAGAGAGCGAAGGAGTTGCTTCGCTTGGCCGAAAGCAGTCAATTTCCAAATATTGTGTTTTCTGACGAGAACATTTTTCAAATTGAGCAATTCGTAAACTCCCAAAATCATAGGGGTTATTTGACTGACCGTTCATACGAGAATTTGAGTCATCGATTGGCCACCAGGAGGCAGCACCCGTCACAGGTAATGGTTTGGGCCGCTGTAACCGCAGATGGGCGTTCTCCATTCGTTTCATCGAGCCTGGCGTCAAGGTAAATACGAAATATTATCGGGAAAGTATTCTGGAGGTTACTTTGAAGCCGTGGGCAGACAAACATTTCGGTGGAAGACCATGGACGTTTCAACAGGACTCGACACCGTCTAACAAAGCTCTAGTGAACCAAGAATGGCTAAAAAAGCACGTTCCGAACTTCATAACATCTACACAATGGCTCACAAATTTACCAGATGCGAATCCGATGGATTATTCTCTTTGGGACATTTTGGAGAGCAAGAGATTCACCAGTCTCGGGGCGCTGAAAGAAGCCATTGTCTGTGAGTGCGTCAAAATACCTGCAAGTCACATTTGGGCAGCTTGCGATTCGTTCATATAGAGCAGAAGTAAATTGATTCTGAATTTTGTATTATTTTCACACATTTTTTACTTTGAATTGAGTAAAAGTAAATTTCCAAACTAAATGTATGGCCTTTTTAATTGGTTACACTTCGAGTGCCGGACCCTGTATATGCATATATTATATTATAACGGAAGCAAGGCGTTCACTGTGAGAACCTCGGACAAGTTTTTATGTGCCTTAATTAAATTTATTATATTTTTTAATTAAAAAAAAATGATATTGAAAGAAGCTTTTTCCAAATCTATGAACATTTCAGTGGCAAAACAACCAACCGAGGATCGAATAAGCACATATTTTAGAATACAATTATTTTGTTTCGTTACAAATTTTGCGCAAATGACACTCGAAAGGGTTGCCATCAATTTTCTAACTATTCGCCTACTACCTTTCGCTTAGGACCATATGTTTTTTGGCTGCCGAACATACTTTAAGCCAAGTTTTGAGTTGGCCATAAACTGGTTTTCAGACGCAGATATGCATTTAACTATCTTCGTTTGCCATTTCGAACAGTTTACGTTAAGCCATTGAACGAAATGAATGTGGCGATCAGTATGAGGATTACTTGAATGCCGTTTTCGCGCTCGTAGACACAAATATTTATTATACTTTACAGTGCGTAAGTGTGTGTAAATACCATCCTATGAAAAAATTACAAATTAAGTATCGGAATTTTGTGCTTCAACTCTACGCCTGCGCCTTTGATAACTCACAATCACTTTCGCACAGTGAAATTTATGCAACAGTGAATACCTAAAATGTGTGAGATAGAAAAATTTAATATATTTTATAAGTGATATTATTCAAATGAAACACATAAGTGGGGCTCAGTACATACAAATACATATGTATGTCTATGTTTGCGTGTGCAGTTCGTAGGCTTAAGCCACCAGTGGGAATCAATAACCTACATACAAATGTATGCATTTACACAGAAGTTTATGGGACAATTTTTATACAAAATGCCCAAATTTGAATAGAAAATATGAAAAAATATGAAATATGTAAATATTTCTGTTTTGAAGTAAATTTGCTTTGTTTAGTGGTTGGTTACATTTGAGAAAAGTTTATGGCAAGCACGCATGCATATTTTTTACTTAGTGGCCAAGTGGTGGAAAAAATGAAGTAAACAGTTAATGAAGGCCAATGGCATTTGTGGTAACTTATCTTGCGATATTGTTCGTGTCAAACTTCGTTTTACGTAGTTGCAGAGGGAAATCATTTTTTTTCATATTAGTTTTTCGCTATGGATATTGCACATATGTATGTGCGTATGTATGCACGTATTTGCTATGCATAACACGGCATTGTAAAGTTAAATAAATCAGCGACATAAAAAAGGGGAAAAATAATAACAAAATCAAATAAAACAAAAGTGTATGTACAAAAACAAATATAAAAAAATACGCCAAGCAAGACGCAATTTTACGTGCAGTAATTTTTATCATTTTGAATACTTAGAAAACGATATTCATCTGCTAAATAAACATAAAGAAAAAAACAAGAAGACGACAAACGAGAAGTAATCGACTTCAAAGAGAATAAAGAAAATAATAATAATTCGCTGAGGATTAAAAAAGAAAATTAAAAAAAAATATATAATTAACAAAATGCTTTCGGGGCTTAAAATATTTTCTAATGCATTTAATATTGGTTCCATAAAAGACAGTTTCAGTATTTATGAAGTTATTTGCAACTTAAGTAAGGTTTACGAAATAGAAATAGATACGATACAAAAATAACTTAGTGACTTTATAAAAAATGCTGTTTAAATGATCGAAGTTTAATAAATAACCACAGTCTGTGGGAGTGGAATACTATATCTGGTGTACGCGTCAATTACATATATAATATATACCTATATATAAATATATATTGACGCGTACACTCGTTTTTTGGGGTGTTTGGCCGAGCTCCTCCTATTTGTGGTGTGTGTCTTTATGTTGCTTCACAAATGGACGGACCTACTATTTCAAGCCGACTCCCTACGGCAGATATATTTTTTTTTAATTTTCATGAGGGGCTTTTTCATAGCAGAAATACGCTCGGAGGTTTGCGATTGCCCGCCGAGGGGCGACCGCTATTAGAAAAAAAAACTTTTTGGTCTTTCACCGAGATTCGAACCTACGCTCTCTCTGCAATATCATAGTTCTTTGATTTTACGCCATAAATCCATTTTCTTTTTGACTTTTTCCTTCACGATTCGCTTCTTCAAATCACCCGAAAAGTTTTCAATGGAAGAGAAGCATCCGCTACCGTGGTGAGAACTCTTGTCCTTTAGGGCATCTGACAGTTCGCCCAGTATCATATTCAAGTTAACTTATTTTCCATCGCGCCAAAGTATGTTATACAATTTTTCATATCCTCTGGTCCACACCATGACTTCTGTTCTTGCGCAAAACTTTTCCTCTTCCTTAAATTTGATTGTTTCAACAGGGGAACTTTTCAAACTATTTTGCCAGGTTCAAGTTGTATAATTGACGCCAGTTCTCGCTGATACTACTTATACATTGTTGATTTCAGTTGCAATGGCCTTTGATGACTTAAAAGGGTCTCTCATTGGCAAGAATCACAATTAAATTATCTTCTTTGTTTTTGCCACCACGACATTCTGTGGCATTTTTGAGCTCAAGAGCATTTATAACATTTTTTAATCGTACAAGTGACTCAGCGATAAATTTGTAAACATTTTTTAAACAAGGCTCCGCTCCTCAAGGGTGCAATACTGCGCACAAACCATCTTTGAAAGAAATTCATATTAATTATTAAATGAATTATCTAATTTGCTACTTAGGTACGTTACATTCACTATTTTTGCACTTGGTTGGCTAAAATGCAAGAGTTATTCGCAAAGTACCTATTTTAGTGGCCACTCAAAATTTCACTTTCTGAAAATAACCAAATCGGTTCAACCAACGGCTCTTTTAAATTCACAACGAAGCAGTGATGCCATTTGTAAAAAAAGCGAAATTTTAATAAAAACTTAAAATTTTTCCGAGCTGCACAAGGAAATCGATAGATAAAGACAGTGTACCTATTTTAATGACGTTATGTGTACGTACGAATAAATTTATTTCGTAGACCTACAACAATAAAAAGTAATATCAATAAAGAAACGCCATAGCCGGATGGTGCGCGACTACCTTTCGGTACGAGTCTCCGTGAAACATCAACATGAAGAAACAGTATTTTCTAATAGCGCTCGCCCTTCAGCAGACCATGAAAAAGCTCTTCGTAAATAATATCTGCCATTCGGAGTAGGCTTAAAACTGTAGGTCCCTCCATTTTGTGAAAGACGTACGCCACAAATAGAAGGAGGACCTCAGTCAAACACCCAAAAAAGGTGTACACGCGAATTATATAATTAAATATAATTTTATAATAAAGAAACAACGAAATTCTGGCGTTCAAGCCATTGGCAATTGATATTTGTTCAATTGTCAACGAAGCTATTTGCTTTTCTAAATCGAGCATATAACGGTAAAAAATAGAATTTTTAATATTTTAAGCTTCAATATAAGAAGCTTAGAAAAAAACCACATTTCTGTGTAACGAAAACACAAAAAAGAAGCAGGAAAGCGCAACTGAATCAGCTCTAAAAACGTTGTTGGATTATTCACGTGGGCTTTACTTTTCGCTTGATCTAGGGGGTCAGTCTATGTCACCATTGCGCGAAATTAATCGACCGGGAAACTTAAATCGCAATAATGCAATGTTTTCCCATGTTGTGTGACTTGTGGCATTCATTTTCATAATAAATTTCAAGAAATCTAATGGGTTGTTCTATCGTGATAGCTTCCATGGTCAAAATTGTACGTGTTTATCCTTGACACATGTCAAAAACGACAAAAAAAGGCACTATCTAGGAATTATTCACAACTAACATCTAGGCGTTGCTCTTGAAAGACCGTTCATAATGGGAGAGTGATTTTCAAAATGTGCTTTAGCGGTAAAATCCATTTTATAGAGGTGAAACGCAGAAGTGGAAAAAGAGAAGCGAAAATGCCACATCAGTCGATTGCATGTTACCAGAACGTCCCGTACTTATATAGGTATACCCGGCCAAGGACTCTCATTTTAGCTGCATTCCTCAAACATTTATGTAAAATATTTATTTAACAGTAACAACAATCCACAGATTATAATTTTTTTACAAAAAGCACCAAAGCAGTTCCAAGAGAATCTGTAGGTGAAATTCAACTGGTCGTTAGGTTATCTACTAAAATATGAGAACTATAAATATAAGGTAAGAATATTACTGCTAAATGAGAATTTGGAATTCAGTCTTTAGCCTTACCGATGCACAAGATGTAGAAAAAAAACATTTCTGCATAACAAACACTGAAACAAAAAAAGCAGCAGAAAACCGAGGTTGAATTTCGCGATCGTTCGCAATTAAATTGGACTAAAACGCTATGGAAAATAAGATTATGGTCGGATGATAAAAATTTGACTTGTGATAATCTCATAGCAAAGCCGACTGCGAGGTGAGAAATACAAGGTGGCGCAAAATTAATCAACCTATCGGAAGATTTCTAATTTTTGCAAATGACGTCGTACGTAAATCATATTCGACACGTGTGAACTAAACAGCTGCAGTAAAGTATAAACAGACAATCAATGGAACGCGTAATGGTGAAAATAAAAATTGCCATTACTCAAAATCACTATTTTTTAGTAAAGAACAAAATTGGATGATTAATTTTGCGCCACCTTGTATAATTCTAAGCGCACAACCGACATAGTCCAGCACGTAGGTGGCAATGTGCTACAGTAGAGTGCTAATATTTCTTTACCATTTTTATTCTATCACTGATTGCTTTTGTTGGACGACCAAACGCCACTTGCGTACATCTAGGCTTATGAAACTGAATCTTATGTCACGTTGGCACAATATGCTCTCTCTTTGCTGATTTAAAGTCATAGGCCATGAAGTATTCCGAAATAATGATCAACTACTCGCCAAATTGAAAATTAAGTGGGTAGTAATCTCAGGCAGCTATATTAAAAATCTCCTATAGCCTCATCATATTTTTAGAGTAACTCTTCATCACTCTAGAACTCCAGATTTACTAGTTCTATCGGCTGTTTTTTAGCTGCATGAGAACTATCGATATAGATAATTGTGGTTTGATAGCTGAGAATGGCAAACTGTATTTACTTTTCTGTTCACTAAGGTTTAGCAAGTCATCACGAATAGTTTAACGCCAGAATCGCCAGAATAACGCTTCCAAATTGTGGAAATTTACTTTGAAAAAATAAATATATTCGTGAAGTTTATAGAGCGCTTCGTTCATTTTACGTGCTGTTTACCCAGTGGCGGCATCATCGGCCCTTATTTCTTTCGAAATGAGGAAGCAGATGATGATGACTGAATTTTGAAATTCCAAAAATTAATCCCCTAACATCGACGACATTTTGTTCCAACAAAACGGCGCAACTTCCCATACAGCGAGCTGAACAATCGATTTATTGCAATATTCGATCCACCATTGACACCATACGGCCATATTTATTGGATGAACTAGTGATATACTTATGGTTCACTAGACAGGGCTAGTTTACCATACAGGGGCGATAGCCATTCGTCGTGAAAAATCGAGTAATTCCGGTAAAGTAGAACCGGCTGCCATGGAAATGTGGAAGAAGTAGTCAAAAATTGGGCTGATCGAATGGACGATGTAACTCGTAGCCGCAGTGGACATATGCCGGATATCATATTCAAAAAATAAATGCCATGAAATTATCTGCCAGATTATAATAAAAAAATTCATTCCAACAATATTTCTGTTTTCTATTAAAAAAAACCTCTGAAATAATAGTTGACAGACTTTGGTCTTCAATCAAAAAAGCGCAATTAGATAGAATTCCCATGCATTCTACAAAAAATGAGAACGTTTCAAATAAACGACTAGGGTTCAAACCTTCAAAAACATACAATACTGAAGGAAAGCAATGGATGAGGCCTAAAACAACCTCTGGCGCCCCAGGAAGCATTAGGTGTCGTACAAAACCGAATGACATGGCACTCAATGTGCTGAAATACCCATAAAAAAATATTTTTTAATTGCTATTGAGAATGGGACATTTTCTTCTTGGTACGACTCGATGATTATGTGATAATTTGCAAACTTTATGTTAATCTGAAGCAACGATGACTTTTTTGTCTAACTTATTTTAAATATTTTGTATTATTACAGACTCCGACGTTATTATAATTCTCTGAGGTCCAAAATCAACTATGTTGCCAAATACAATTAGTCAGGTAAACAGATTTCTTGCTCCATAACAAAAAAAGTATTTTATAATATCTACTCCTCCCAGGATCGTGGCAAGGATTGGACCAGTCTCCACGAGGCTGCCGCTAATGGCAATGAGGAAATGATAAAGACGTTGCTTGCCGGGAATTCGGATACCGCTGCAAAGGAAGCCAAATTAGGAAACACACCACTGCATGAAGTGGCTTCGCGCGGTTTCAGTCGCTCGGTGAAATTGCTTTGCACACCCAAAGTGACCACCAAACCGACCTCGAAGAGCAAGCAAAAGAATGAGCCAGCTAAACAAAATCGGGGGACTGCACAAAATCCAATGCTGAGCATACAGAATTTTGCCGGTTTCACTGCCTTACATTTAGCTGCACAAAATGGCCACAACCAGAGCTGTAGGGAATTACTTTTGGCCGGCGCCAATCCAGATGTTGAGAATTATGTAAGCCAACGATTTGCTTAAAGCTAAATAACTTTTATCATATTTTCGTATCTTTCTCTCTAGTATGGCGACACAGCTCTGCACACAGCCTGTCGATATGGGCATGCAGGCGCTGCACGCATACTCATTTCTGCCTTCTGCGATGTGAACAAGAAAAATCTCAATGGGGATACTCCGCTGCATATCACCAGTGCTATGGGTAGGCACAAATTGTCACGCATACTTTTGGAGGCGGAATGCGAAATTAATTCACGTAACTCACAATGTGAGACGCCGCGCGACATAGCGATACGTAAGGGTTTCGGAAAAATATTAGATATTTTAGATAATCCACATCGCATACGTAATAAGAAAAGTAAACCGCCAACGGGCGAGGAGGATAAAACGAAAGCTGGACCATGTACAGCAAAGTCACATTCGAATGAGGTGAGTTGGTCACCTTATGGCTGTCATTATTTCCCCGATATGCGCGCCTTTCCATCACCCAAGCTGGAAACGTTACCCAAAGAACCACTGAAGCGCGGTGAGCAGTACTATTTGGATCTCGCCGGACACATACGCAAGGGGCCGATCGGCATAGGAAATATCTGTTATTGTGGACCTTTCTTCAAGCATATCGAGGATAAAATCAATTCAAATAAGCGACATTTGCGAAAATACGTGCACAATGCCAAGGAGCATTTAGATGACAAAGTGCAGGCATTGGCAGCGCGCACAAATCATCAAATTGAGAAGTTGACACGCACCATGATCGCTGATCGTGTAGAATGCGAGAATAGACGTATTTACTTGGAGAACTACTTGAAACGTGGCGATCCTTTGCGGCTAACAACTGACGTCATCTCGAAGGGGAAAGAAGCACGAGAAATGCTCGATACGTTGAAACGTTGTCGAAGTCTAGAGTTTCTCGAAAAGGTCGATATGTTAGAGGGTAAAATGGCGAACTCGCGAAGTTTCGATTTGCTCGACGCCAACGCAAACGAAGCAACTGGTTTGCTTCACAGAGACGAAGTGAAATGTTGCCCACATTCCACGGATATGCAAAATCAATTAAGCGAAGATTCGAACAATGAGTTCTACGATGTGTCGAAGCGTTTGGGCAGCTTACTTGCGAAGACTAGCACATTTTTGAAAGTACCTGCGCATAATGAACAAGACTACGAACAGTCGCCGGAAAAGTTAAAAACTCCTGCCTTGGATATAGATACAGGCGATGCAGCGCTTTGCGCGCGAGTGCAAAATATGCATTTGAGCCCGTCGAACAGCGAGGCATCTAATGTCACTCCAGCGCAAATGAGTTCCGAAACTGGGGTCGTCTCGAGCCCCGATTATAATTGCAATTTCCAGCTAACACATGCCGCAGCAAAACGCAAAGCAATTGCTGCGATGCCAGAAGAAGAGACCACAGCCTCGTCAACGGCGTCACCGCTGGGTCGACAACACAGAGATAAACCGATTACCGAACGGCAGCTAGAGTATTTGTATGACATACAGAAGCGTGGCAGTGTCATACAGAATGTGATAAGCGCATTACGTAAGAGTCACCAAAGAGCCGATACCTTGGCGGATGTGAAGACGCGCAATGAATCGGAGTACACACAGGAGGATAAGCTGCGCTACAAAGATGAGCTATTTCAAGTGCATCGTTTGGCCGAAAGCGACAGTAAAGAGGAGGCGATGTTGAAAGAGATTGGGCTACCGCTCGAAAACACGATCGGCAGAGAACCACACAACCTCGTCAAGACGTCGGCATTTGAGTTGAAAAATCGCGATTACACCGATATTCCAAATTTGCAAACACAACGTGGCCTCTTGACAACGCCTGCGTACATCAAACAAGGCACACCTGTGACGCACTATCAGAATTCCTCGTACACTGAAAGTCATCCGGGCGAAGAATGCTTGGACTCTTTGGAGATCGTGCAACAGCAACCGCAGCTTGAAAGTATACATGGCTCACCAGTGTATGCGCAACAAATTTTTGAAGGCAAGCCGGCGGTGGCGCGTGGCTCAACGCCCTCACATGCCACCGACTCACCAGATTCACAGAATTACGTATTCCAAACGAACTATTGGCCGGAACGATATGTGCCAAAAGATGCCTACTTTCACGACTTGTCGCAGCGCAAGTGTAGAATGGCACCGCCAAGTTCCGTCCAAACAACAACAACAGTAGATGAGATTTCCGGCTATACGAATGCATTGCCAAAATTCAATGTCGCTAACGCCGTCAAAAGCATAGAAAATTTGAATGGCCAAGTACAAGCGAATACTTACATACAAGATCCCACAGTTAGAAGTAGCATAAATTCGAAATCCCACTTGGTGCCGGTAGCAATCAAGACAAGCCAAAGCCTGGTGCCTAGTAGAGTCCATTCAAGTCAAAGCGGATGTGCGGAATGCACCGACGCGGTTTGCAGTGAAAATTGTGCTTACAGCGAACAAGTTGGCACGGTTAGAGGCGCACAGGTTCAACAAATGAATCATGTGGAGGGACAGCGCGTCTCGCATGCCACTGAAGCGGGCACTTTTGGAATGACTGCACAACCAACCGGCTTAAGTGAAACGGGCATCGTTACAAAAGCAGCAGTGCTCAATGGCGGGCACTACGGCTACAGTCGAGACGAAACTGGTGCACTCGGCGCCAAGACCAGGTTACCTGCGACGGGTTACTATGCGAGCAATGTGTCTAGCTTGGTTTGACTTTTATTGCAATTAAGGCTTTAGTGTTAATGTAAATAGGAATTAAGTTTTGTAAATGTGTGTGTGTACATATGGAAGCGTGACTTTATAGAAATGTAAATTTAGTTAGTCACAGACTGGACTCGTTAAGCGTAAAATATATTTATAGTATAACTGGAAAAAGTAATTGTGTATTGCGTATAATTTGAAATGCTCAACTTCGGTAAAGAAAAAATATATCAGTGTTACGTTTCTTGGCACTTAAGTAAATATTTAGTGCAAATCATGAGCTTCCTACATATTCTGCGCCTGGTTTATTCATCTGAATGCACACATTAATGCCTGTGTGTGTGTGGACTAAAATAGAATTAACATTGAATTATCGTCAAATTGGAAAATAAAAGATTGTTTTTCATACGCTCGGTTCGTACGAGGAAAGCGCGACAAAGTGGGTGAAAGCAATAAGTGGTTGACAAAAGATGTTTGTCCGTACACATACAAATATATCTAGGTACGTTTTTAAGGAAAATATAAAATACGCCCATGTATGGGGATGTTATGTACTTGGTTTTAATGCCAACTAAAGCGCAATAATGATTTACAATTCAAAACATAACAATAAGAGATAATCTTTCCAAAGACATACACACCCACACGCACCCTGTAAGGAATGTGTGTGCAGATATGCCTACTTATGTAAGTGCGTACCCTGTGAGGAAGTACAAAATGAATGAATGCAGAAATGGCCCTTGAATATTGCGACTCTTCATTAGGTGCCTTTCTCGGTATTTCATATCTTGCCAGAGGGGAAAAGCTGTTAAATTGTCGGTAGGACAACATTTTTCGTTCGCATGCAGTAAAAGTACGAGTGTGTCGTTACTTAAGTCGGTCGAGAATTACAAAGAAACTACACCGGTGTGGAGCACAGATTTAGAAAAGGTCTACAAAAAGCTAGCACTGTCTGACTGCCTATTTAAGGGGTAAGACTATCCTGAACACCCTGAAATTGGAGGATTCTCCTCCTTCTTCTTAATTGGCGCGATAACCGCTTACGCGATTTTGGCCGAGTTTAACAAAGCACGCCGGTCGTTTTTTCTCGTGCTAACCGGCGCCAGTTGGATACATCAAGTGAAGCCAAGTCCTTCTCCACCTGATCTTTCCAACGCAGAAGAGGCCTTCCTCTTCTTCTACCACCACCAGCTGGTACCGCATCGAATACTTTCAAAGCCGGAGTGTTTGTATCCATTCGCTGCGCTATGTCTATGCCGTCGTAAAGCTCATACAGCTCATCGTTCCATCGCCTGCGATAGTCGCCGTTGCCAACGTGCAAAGGTCAAAAAATCTTACGCAGAATCTTTCTCTCAAACACTCCAAGCGTCGTTTCATCGGATGTTGTCATCGTCCACGCTTCTGCGCCATACGTTAGGACGGGCATGATGAGAGTCTTGTAGAGTGTTAGTTTTGTTCGTCGAGAGAGGAATTTACTACTCAATTGCCTACTTAGTCCAAAGTAGCACTTGTTGGCACGAGATATTCTAAGTTGGATTTCGAGGCTGGCATTGTTATCGGTGTTAATGATGGTTCCTAAGTATACGAAGTCCTTTACAACCTCGAAATCATAACTGTTAACAGTGACGTGGGTGCCGATACGCGAGTGCGCCGACTGTTTGTTTGATGACAGGAGGTACTTCGTTTTGCCCTCGTTCACCACCAGACCAATTCGCTTTGCCTCTTTATCCAGTTGGAGGATTACCGAAAACTTTTTTTTTACGAAACTACGACACGTGGATCCATCTAAGGAGAATGGAATAAGGGATTCTCACTAAACAACTTCGATTCTACAATCTATACACATGGCAGCAAAATGGATTGTGGTGTTGGAGCTGGTATATATTCTCCTAGACTTGGAATTGAAAAATCTGTGCGTCTCCTTAATACCAGCAGTGTCTTCTAGGCAGAAGTACTGGCAATTGGGGAAGCTTGTAGGCTACTGATCCCAGATTTCTATTTTAAGGGCAATATCGCTATTTTTTCGGATAGCAAAGCTGCAATCCAGGCACTGGAACGTACCGGTATTTACACCATTAGGTGCAGTCGAGAATGCAATTTCCCTAAAATACCTTTGAATCGGAACTTTTCCACAATTATTTACGTTTAGTGCACCAACTTCAAAGCTCTAACAGATACTATGGAACCGGAACACTCTCAAATGGTGTAGATAGACAGCATAAGACATTTTTTCAAGGCACTTATTTATGGTGGCGTGATGGGCGCAGCAATTTTGATCTGCAACAAGTAAATGCATTTTTCTCTTGAAGTTTGACAAATTATCCACCCAGTGACGTAGCTATAAGAAAATGTTACACAAATAGCACTTAGGTTAAGTCAGCCAGGTTGCTTGCTCCCACAGAAGTTATTGTAACGTACACCCATTCTACTGCCTGTGTGGACGCTGGTAGTTAACCTGTTGAATCCAAGCAGACATTTTATCCCTTTAAAATTCAGTTTCGGCCAGAGCTTTTCGGATGCCCTACAGTTAGTAGTCAGATACCACTATCTATTGGTTTCCGCGTTTAGGCTCAAGTCAATCGCAGTGCGTAGTTCGCTTAGAAGAATACTTTTATCCATTACCTCATGCTCAGAGCCTTTCTTTACACACTCATCCGCTCTTTCATTTCCCTCCACTCCAGAGTGGCCGAGAGCCCAACAAAGTGTGGTGTTGTTGTGTTGGATAAGCGAGAGCATCTTGAATTTATGCGTATTGAGGTCAATGCCTTGATCACTGCTTGACTATCAACGAAAATGGTAAATCTTGTTGCAGGTAAGTCCATCAGTCTTACCTTTTTTCTGCTTTGTCTATAGCATAGTTCTCAGCTTGGAACACCTGGAAAAAGACATAACATTACTTCTACAAGAAACAACTAAAAGGTTTTCCAATAAGAGGTATTTTGATATTCAAAGAAGATATTCGTTGCTTGTGTGGCACGTAGCGCCGTCTTGTTGAAAATAAACGTTTTCCAGATCAGTATCATCCAATTCCGGCCTTAAAAAATCGTCAATCATCTCTCGATAGTGCAATCCATTCACCATAACTGTTACTCCTGTTTCATTTTCGAAAAAGTAAGGTCCAATGACTCCGCCGGACTATAAACCGCACCAAACAGTCACACTTTGAGCATAGAGAGGCTTTTCAACAATAACTCTTGGATTTTCTGAGCCCCAGATCCGACAATTTTGCTTGTTGACGAAGCCACCGAGGTGGTAATGGGCCTCATCACTCAAGATGGATTCCGGATAATTTTCATGCATTTCAACGGCCCAATCAGCAAAGATACGACGTTGTTGATGATCAGACGGCTTGAGTTCTTGTGTTAACTGGACTTTATAAGCCTTAAGACCCAAATTTTTATGCAAAACATGGTGTAATGACATTTGTGGAATGCCTAATTCCAAATTCCAAATTCTGTATTGCGGTCCGAGAAGGTGCTTTGCGATTCACCATTTTTATAGTGAATTTTAATAATTTCACTGCGTTGTTTAAGTGTGTATCGTTTCATTTTTATTAATGGCGTAGTTTCCACTTGTCAAATATCAAAAAATGACAGCTTCAAAAGTGACACCTACCGAAATAGCGGGCTATTCAAAATAACACCTGTTATTGGAAAACCCTTTATTTAGGACTGGGGATTGGCTAATGTTTTAGCCGAGTGCCAGCCGCGTAAATTATTTCAATAGTCAGCTAAGAGATTCTGTTTGTTTTGTCAACTGTTTTTGCACAAATGTGTTGACTTCAAATTTTTCTTCAGGCTTTCTAAACTCCAAGAAAGAAATAGTTTTCCTATTGTAATAGCAGTCATTCCTCGGCAGTTAATGGTAAATATCCGAGGAAAATATCAAACAAACGCTATAAAAAGAAGAACCAGCTCCTTTCGAAGTTGTCAAGATTTCTTGGTTGTATAGGAACTATCTATCTTTAGAAACCTAACCTAACGTAAATTGTCGGAACGAGACTGTTTAAGAGCTGTTAGAAGCTCAATACTAGCTTATCAAAAAATTGCATGCATTAAAAACAGTATCTCTCAATAATTTTTCTTACAGGGTGTGTATAAATGCATGTACAACGGAGTTATTTTTCCAGTAAAAACTGAAGAAAGCTTGTAGAAAGCTGTTTCGGTCAATTTAAAATTTTAAAAAACTATTTAAAATTTAATCACAATAATAGTTTTAAAAAAATATATATGAAACACAATAAAAAAAGAAACGTAATAATGATTGCATGCTTTGGTTTTGAAGATATGCATGGCTTTATTTATAAAACATTTATTTCTTTTCAATTATTCACTTCACTACCATTTTAAGAAAATAAAAATTATCACTTTCCACAGTCATCTTTCTGCGTGCAGTGAAAATATTGTCAAATTTCAGAAAAAACCATAAACAGTCTCGATTTAATTTTTAATTTCATTTAAAATTTTTAATAAATCTATTGCTTTTACTTTATAATCAATATTTTAAATTTTCACGATTTATTTTATTTTCGCTTTTTTATTTTATATATACCTAATCTCTTTCGTATTATTGCTTTTCTTTATTTGATATTATTAAGGGGTAACACCACTGTAGAAATTTAAAAAAATTGATTTTTTTTTTATAAGCTTAAAAAATTCTTTGAACCTTTTAAAATACAGAACAAAAAGTTTTATACGTTACCGAAGTTTATTTCATAAATATTTTAAGCTTTTTACCAAGCGTTAGTGACTGCTACCTAACGACTTCTCCAAATTTCCAAACTTTAAACGCGTTTTTCTCAAAACACGTTTTCTGAAATTGGCACGCAGCATAACTCAAACAATTTTAAATATTTTTAATCAGGTTTTTCATTACGTCTGTATAATAACCTTCTTAAGAGAAGAGCGTAGGGGATTTTCGATAGATTTATTTAAACGATTGTTAAAATTATTTAAGTGCCTAAGTGCCGTTTTTTTAGACCAAAATAAAGTTTTTTCCTTCAAATGCTTGCTAATTCCACAAAAATAAATATTTTTTAAATCCCCTACGTGTTTCTCTAGCTATTTTTATCTAGATTAAGAAAAAAAATGTTTCTTTGTTCCAGATTAAAATTTGCACCCTCTGTGCTGCGTGCCGCGGAGCTCCTTCAAGAGAAACCACATTACAAAAATGTCTCCAATGCCGCCATTTTGTAAAATTTTTCGGTGAAACTTTGTAGTTTTGTATTTTAGTATATAATTAATAACTTCCCAAATCAGAGTGATTATTTTCCCTTTCCTTCTATACAAAAAAATTCTTTAAAAATCGTGTTTATTTTACGCGTGTACAGTGGTGTTACCCCTTAATTTTTTAATTCTTTATATTTTAGTTTGTTTTTTGTTATTTCTGTTTTTATTTAAATGCATTCTATTTTATTTTGATTAAAAGTATTTCATTTATTTTATTTTAATTTTAATTTACATTATTTTTTATTATCTCTTTTGCATTATTTGCTTTGTTTCTTTTATATTATTATTATTTTTAATTTTATTTCAATTCATTCCATTTTATTTTGCATTATTTGCTTTGTTTCTTTTATATTATTATTATTTTTAATTTTATTTCAATTCATTCCATTTTATTTTATTTTATTAATATTTTAATTAAAACTATTTCACTTATTTTATTTAAATTTTTATTAATTTGTTTTTTAATTATTTTTGTTTTATTTATTTGTTTGTTTATTTTTATTTTATTTCAATTCATTCCATTTCGTTTTGATTAAAATATTTAATATATTTTATTTTAATCTTAATTTAGATTATTTTGTATTATTTTATATTACTTTTTTTTAATTTTTTGCTTAATTATTTTTGTTTTATGTTAATTTAGTCTATTTTGCTTTGACTAAATTTATTTTATTTTAATTTATATCATTTTATCTAATTTTTTATTTGTTTTTTTTTTTTGATATTTATTACATTTTTTTTATTAAATTTTTTGTTCTCATTTAATGTAATTCAATTAATTTTAATTTTAATTCATATTATAATATTTTATCTATTTAGTTTTTATTTTTTTATTTATTTTTTTTTAACTCATTTTATATTATTTTTTATTTATTTAATATTATTTTATTTTCATTTTAAATTACTTGCATAATTTGCAGTTTTTACGCTCTCAAAGCCCGAAGAAAGGTCAGCAACACGAACAAATCGCGTACTTAACCATCTGTCACACAGCCCTTAATTGTTTTTCAATAGCTGCTTTTCCTATACAACGCACACACACCCGTATACAAACAAAATAGGCGACCACACATTCCGCTACTCGGACATATCAATCGAACTCGTAAATATTTATGAGTGTGTGGAAGTGTGCTGTAAGTTTAATTAACTATTCTTGTCAACATGCTTAGCCGTCGTCGATCGGCGTGACCGATGATGCTCATCTTTTGGCTACACATTTCGTGGTATATCGTTTAAATTCAATTCAATTTATGACCAATTACTTCATTAAATTTAACTTGAGCTGCACAAATTGTCAATGTTTGGGGTGATATGTCGTTATTGTTGTTGTTAAATATTTGATTTGAAAAACTAGAAGTGTATTTGCATTAATTCAAGTATTTCTATTTATGTAAGTAGAACAAGACGCACGATCTTGTCTCTGTTTTTTTTTTTTTTGGTTTATTATATTCAATCGATACTACATTAACAAATTGAGCCACAAAAAAATTACTTTTGTTGTAATTCCAACAACTTAACTAAAATCAAACTTTCCTTTCTTGAGAAACCCAGAACTGAAATGCGCCCTCTCCTAATACAGTTTTTGTTTCCTTTGACAATAATTTCAGTATTAGAAGGATTGGCCCTAAGCGAAGTAAAGAAAACTGGGGATGAGTATTTTCCGCGCTCTTACATTCCGGCAGTCGTTCTAAATATTTTAATGTACTCCAAGCATATTCGGAAAATATCATGAATAAAAAACCATGAATAAAAATAAATAAATATTTCTTTACACGCACTGTAGCATTTGGGGCTTTTGGATCGAATGTTACCATGTGAAATACCTTAAATCGCAAATCGTCATGCCGTAAATCTCTCAAAGAGATGCGCTCCAGCCAGGGTTTCAGAGATATTAAGAAAAACTCAGAACGCATGAGCACGTGACACAAACCGCCATATGAAATAAGAAGTTAACCAGATCTATAGGAAAGTTAGGTAATAGGTGAATTCCATAACAACAAAAAAGTACATTGAATTGGAGTTTTGAGATTCATTTTGCTGTGGCGTAATTTTGCAAGATCTGTCGCACAGAACATGGGTAATAAAATACATAGAAACCCGTTTTTTAGTCCATCTTGTGACAAAGCTATCTTAGGTAAGTGGAAGCAGTGGGCAGATAGAAAAGCATTTTTTATGAAGAGACAATAAAAAGTCATTGAGCCTAGTTAATAGACTAAAATCGTTCGTTAAAGTTATTCAAAGTGAATTAACGGGAACATAGAACCTAGCGATGCAACAATGCACCCTGGTGTCTGAGAAGTGTAGCGGCTTAACAGCCACCGTTGGCACCTTTTTACCCATCTAATCCAGCTTTACAGCTAAACAGTCGTTTTTCTCAATTTCCGCTTGCCGTTGAGTAATCGCTTTTGAATTAACCGACGCGCCGTTCATTTATGCACTCCAGTACGTAGGTATGTATGCATGTAGGTGTGTTTGTATTTTCATTTCCTTTTTTGTTCATTTATTTTGCTCTTAGAATTTTAATATTTCGTCTTTCACTTGCCATTGTATTCCAATACGAGACGAGACGAAATCTTCCCATGACTTTCTTCTAATGATTATCTGTAGTTATGCTCCAGCAGCACGTTTAAAACGCTAACAAAACGCCCAAAATTTGGGCTTGCACGGAATACATTCATATGTGCATTTGTATGTTGGTCATTTTGTATGCATTCCTACAGATAAATGCCTGCATTTGTTAGTCCATCAGAGAGGCAAAAAAAAACTAAATAAAAAAAGCAACATGAATAGTAAAAGAAACGGAAGCAAACGACGTCATTTACTCGCAATTTGTCCAGAGCAAAGCATCAGTAAGGCAAGTTGACAATGATCACTTAAGCCGCCAGCAAGCGGCGCTTACACTTTTCGTGAATGCTGGAGAGCTGAGACACTGCGACACTGCTTGCAATGCTTGGGCTCAGTATGCGATTAACTCTCGGACTTTGCGCAACGTAGGCGAAAGTGCAATTTCGGAAACGTTAATTTATAAATAGTAACTGTAATAAAATAGTGGCGGTGATTGTACAAAAGCGAAGAATTTAATAAAAATGTAGTAGTTAAAAAAAAAACATATTAAATATAAAAAAAGGATGTGAAATTCCAAAAACTTGTAATGAAAATTTAAAAAGTAAAGCGTGAAATTTATGTGCAAAAAAGTAAAAAAAAGTCCTTAAAAACATATAAATACCAATAAAAATTATATGAACAGTGTTTCGTAGCGTTTAAATTTTCAACGATGACACTTTCAACCGCACGCCATATCATCGCAGTTGCGGTTTTATTTGCGGTGGCAAGATGCGACTTGTTGAGCTCAGATAATGCTGCAGAAGAATTCGCTGAGCTAAGACGCGACGATCTAACGAGAAAAGTTATGGAAAATGATACTGTGCTATTACCTTGTGACAATCATTGTACGTATAGTACATACATACATACACACATACATACATACATACGAACATAAATGTACCTATTTAATCGACTAGAATAAATATAATAATAGCGTAATTTGGCTGAAAATAAACCACTTGCATGCTGCAACAGGAATTATTCAGTTTCCTGATGGTAACAAATATTTTGAACAAAATATAAAACAAAAAGTTTTAATGAGCTGGATATAGA
Source organism: Anastrepha fraterculus (assembly GCA_037575425.1). Lineage (NCBI taxonomy): Eukaryota > Metazoa > Arthropoda > Insecta > Diptera > Tephritidae > Anastrepha > Anastrepha fraterculus. The sequence continues at coordinate 110,462 of JAYXIM010036264.1, read as the reverse complement.
AACATTCCAGGAAATGCTGTAGTATTTGTCAAAACGGCATCACGAAGCGCTACCCAGCTTGGCGAAAGCCTCAAGTGTTAGCAACAAGTGGGAAATATTTTTATGAAAACTTCCTGAAGCGGCAGATCTTGAATCTGGGAACCAGGGTCGGGGATCTTCATCTTTCATCTTCCCACTTTATATCTGGGAACGTTCAAACTCTGTCAACAGGAACATCAGTGGTTGGTTCAAAGCGTTAGGATTGTTAGATTCATAGACTTTAGGGTAATGTGAAGTGGTGGTTGGTGTTGTGCCAGCTTTCTCTGCGAGTACGCAAGACTTCCGAGTTCTTGGGTCTCTTTTTTGGTTCTACTAATGTTTGCTAATTTGAGCAAAAACCACAAAAAAAATAAAAATAAATAAAAAAATTGGTCAGCAACATGCTCCTGTGCGAAGTTGCGCAAGTTATCCATATAAAGTGCGGGCAATTGGCCCATTCGCCGAAGCTTTCGTTTTAGCCCAATGGAGCTGAATCAAAAAAATTGTACTCTTCTTTTGAATTAAATGCTGTTTGGTTTTAAATAATAGCATCCACGGAACGCGCGCAAGGTAGGTAGGTAGGTGGGGTGGCTGTCGCAATGACACACTTATATCAGTGGCGTAGATAGGGGGGGGATCAAGGGGATCAATCCCCCCATGAGAAATTGAAACTAAAATTTTTGAAAAATTGTACTTATACATGTATATGCGTCCATTTCTCGAAATGCCTTCAACCTTTTTGCAGTATGACATCATTTAAACCACTTTAAAATGAGAAAGAAAAAATCTCTTTATAATAGTTTTGAATTTGAACACAATGGAATTCAGTCGAAGAAAATGCTCTCGATGAAAGTGGAGAGAGTGTTATAAATAAAAATGGCATCGGAAATTTTGTCGACACACGTTTGAATAATTCCCAAAGGTTCGATTTATTAAAAAATGTTTGGGTCCCATCTAAAAATTATGTGTTTCCGTTGCAGCAAAAGTTTGAAGCTCGAGGATTAAAGTTTTGTTATAAATGGCTGGAAGAATTTTCCTGGCTTACCTACTCAGAATTACACCAAGGGGCATTTTGTATTTCGTGTGTAGCATTTGCTAAAAGTGGTGGCAAGGGACCGCAAACTTTGGGTCATGTCTACAATTTTTTGCATACCCTAAAAGAAAAGCCATTTTGGAAAACACGATTGAAGAACCTGATGAAACTCCACGAACGAAATCTTTGAAAAGATTGAATCTGACTCGATGGGTTTCGAAGTATGAGGCCGTCAACGACTTTTTTGAGTTATTCCCGTTTGTTTACGAAACTCTAGATGCAATGAGAACCTCGGGAGAAGACGCCAAAAATCTGACGCCATGGATTTCGAAGTTTTAATATGTTTACATATTATCAATGTAATTTTTCAACTTTCGTTGCCTTTGAGTCGTGAATTGCAAAAGGTTAATTTAGATTTGGTCCAAGCCATGGATCTCGCCAAAGATTTGCGTGAGGAAGTAAAAAAGATTCGCGCAAAAGAAGACGCTTTTTCTGCAATTTACGAAGCTTCGAAAAAAATTGCTGAAAATCTTGACATTGAGATCAAACACAAAAGAATAGCGCGCAGACAAAAAAATTGAGCAAATCCTGAAGTTCAAATCACGGAAGATTATTTTCGGGTGACAGCTGACAGCGTTCAATCCTTTTCTAGATTTTTACATCATGGATCTTGGAGAAAGATTTACCAAACATGAAAATATATTAGAAGGATTTTCGGCCCTATTCAAGCATGATTTGAACGAAATCGACAAAGTAGCTGATAAATTCATCAAAACAGTCGAGTTTTACCAGGAATTTTTCACTGCGGGGCCACATGCTGGTCTTGTCGAATTAAAAATATGGAAGCGATATTTAATTCGTAAAGGCGATATCAAACCTGGAAACTCATTGGATGCACTGGATCATTGTCCACAAGAAAATTTTCCGAATATCAATGTGTTGCTAAGGATATTAGCTACTTTACCAGTATCAACATCTACTGCGGAACGCACTTTCCCTAGTTTGAAACGGATAAAGACGATTTTGAGAAATACGACAAAAGAAATAAGTTTCTTTAAGATCTTAATCTTTTCTCTAAGATCTATAAATTTTATTACAAAATTAGACATTTATTTTTGTCTCTTTTTTTTATTGTAGGATCGCTTGAACGGATTGACTGCTCTAGCTATTCATCATGATATTCCAATCACAGCTGATGAATTCATAGATAAGTTATCGAAAAAAAAAAATCCCGAAAACTTGATTTTCTTCTTTAATTGATGCAAGAATTTTTTGCATATTGAGGGCATCCAAGTGAAAAAATGTATCCATAATTTTTTGTTTGTTTATATAGAGTATGGTAAGTGATTCCCATGATTATGGAAAAAGAAAACCGATAAAAATATATTGAGTGTAAAAAAAAAATATTGCCAAATTATATCCCCCCCATCACAAGAAGCTATCTACGCCACTGACTTATATATATATATAATTAACGCGTACACCCTTTTTGGGTGTTTGGCCGAGCTCCTCCTCCTATTTGTGGTGTGCGCCTTGATGTTGTTCCACAAATGGAGGGACCTACAGTTTCAAACCGACTCCGAACGGCAGATATTTTATGAGGAGCTTTTTCATGGCAGAAATACACTCGGAGGTTTGCCATTGCCTGCCGAGGGGCGACCGCTATTAGAAAAATGTTTTTCTTAATTTTGGTGTTTTCACCGAGATTCGAACCGACGTTCTCTCTGTGAATTCCGAATGGCAGTCGCGCACCAACCCATTCGGCTACGGCGGCCGCGCACTTAGACCTATCATTTTAGACGCACAATATCTGCCGTATCAAGAGTGCGGAGCCTCCTTGTAGCTAAGTTACCACACTCACACTGTTTCCTCTTCTTCTGTATTAAGACAGCTTTTACAGAAATCGAAGTACGCGTGTCCTAACCTTCTAGCGTGGCTGCCTATTAAACAATGACCAGCTAATACCCCTATCATTTTTCTTATAGCTTCTCTGTTAAATCTCAACAAGCTTTTTGATCGGCCACTGTTCCATTTTGGCGATGTCTGTCTACTTAGTTCGCATGTTGTGAGGTTATGCCAACTTGTATTTACCTTGTTGATGGTTTCCCTATATAGGTACATATAAGTAGCTATAGGAATAGGTATCAGCGTCTTATCTACTTGTAGATCAAGCATTGTACCGATTCGAACAAGTTCATCTGCAACGAGCGCAAATGAAGGCCTGAATTTTTCTTGATGAATGCTGGGCAAGCTTTACCAGTAGTCCATTCTTTATCATGGTTTCTGTGCGTAATTTTGGAGTGCGGCAATGATTGTTGTACCCTTTCAGCCAGCAGGTCCTCAGACATTTTCAAAGGTTTCTCGTTAACGCGTCTTATTGGATCAGACCGACCATATTGGGGTGACATAATATAAAAGTTCCTACGAAAACCGACAACACTTACCGGAATAACGTAGAATTTTCCCTACTCAATGTTGTCATTGCAGCAATTTAGTCTTTATTCTTTGTTATAGTATTGTTTCTTCCTTCCTCTCCTAAGCTGCTTCGTGTTTTAATTGTGCAACAACATTTGGTGTCCATTTACCTGCCCAAGAGTGCGCGTTATTTCTTCGAGATTACCATCTAATTTAACAAATCTAAGTTTAAATGAACTTCTATTTTTTCCTTTTGAGTTTAAAGGGCTTTATGGTTATATTGTAGTAATTGGTTCTACAGATAAATTAAATACGAGGTATAAAGTAAATCGGATTTTATATAAATGTATATATGTATTTCTGTGGTACGGGTTAGACCAAAGCCCTTGTAAACTGCGACCAGATTGATCTATTGTGCGCCCCTAATTACTTAGTTATATTTAGTATTTATTTAGTATATCGAGTATTATAATTTACTATACTAAGGACTCGAACCAGTTCCTTAGGAGAGAGCAATTGTAGGTCTTCCTCCTCTAGTAGGTACGAGCCCAGGCTTCTGTGTCTCCTGGTGATTAAGTGTTCCATAAACTCCTCCTCATCACAGCAGAACCTGCATAATCTTCTACCAGATAATCCTATTGTGTTAAAGTGTTTATTACAGGCAAAGTGACCTGTTTCACAGAGTAATCTGAGGCCCTTTTTATCTAGGGTTAGAGCAGGGTTTGCTCTGTTGGCATTGAAGTTCAAATCTTTTTGGAGTGATTAAGGCCGCTTGTGCCGTTCCAGTATTCCCTGATTTTTGTTTGGATCCATTTTTTGGTTTCCTGTTTTATATTATTTTTATTAAAGCCGAAAAATGGGGTTGGCCCAATAAATAGCCCGTCTGCCCTTTTCTTGGCATAAAAGTCTGCCTTCTCGTTTCCTTCATGTTCCTCATGTCCTGGTACCCAAATCAGTGAAACCTGATTATGAGTGGCCAGCTTGTTGAGTGCATTGTTACAATCTATTAGGACTTTTGAATTGAATGTGAAGCTATTCAAAGCTTTGAGAACCGATTGGCTGTCCGAAAGTATTATAATTTTTACTTCTGGAACCCTCTTTTGGATATGGTATCTGTACTTAGAGTTAGGGATTTATGTGCTCTAGGCGTCACTATTCCTGCTCCTACTTCTTGGATCGTTTTGGAACTATCCTATCCGTTTTTCCTCACTGTGCGAGTACCTGTAAGATGACTTCAGTACCTGAATCACTTAATGTTTTTACATGTGCCATTGATTCGAGAGGCTCACGCTTATGCTGTCTTAATTTCATTCTCAGGATTAGTTATATTGACACCGTGCGAATATGTTTTGATGCCTAGCGATATTAGGAACAACCAGCAGGGGCGCGAACTTCCGCATTTCCTAAATCAAATACGTTATTTATGTCATTATCTGCATGCAACTTTAATCATCTTCTGAGAACAGATCATTTGAATGATGTAGTTAAGTTTTCGAAAATTTACTTTATATTATATACTATAAATACAAATTTTAGGTTAGTTGATAATTTAGGTTTTTATATGTTTCTCAAAGCATTAAATTTTTTATTCCGAGAGTAAGGAATTGCATTTTCGGTCTAGATTCCAAATCGACTGTGGGCATGATGGAAAAAGTTTTTTCTAATAACCGTCGCCCTTCAGCAGGCAAAGGTGTACTTTTGTGTTGAAAAAACTACTCATAAAAAAACCATCTGCCGTTCGAAGACTGTAGGTCCCTTCATTTATGGAACAAAATCAAGACGCACAGTACAAATTGGAGGAAGTGCTTAGCCAAAAACGCAAAGAAGGGCGCATTTGTCAATTATATACATATAGAAATGTTTAGTTGAATTTGTTTGAATTAAACTTAAAAGAGAATGATTCCACTTTTAATACAATAGCGCGGTTACTCCCCAATGCAAGCACGAAGAACGTGTGTAAGCATAATGTAAGGGTTTTCCAATATGAGGTGTTATTTTTATATTCAAAGAAAAGTGCTATTTTTTTAATATAAATGATCGGATGTTTATTTCATTATAAAGAGTTAATAGTGGGAAATAACATCAGGCAAATAACCACCACGACCACGCTTACAGGACAGTATACTTTTCATGAAATTTTCCATAACCGAATTGCAAAGTGGCTGTCCTATGTCCTCGATAGCCTCACGAATTCCATCTTTGACATCGTTCTGGTCTTGAATCGACCCTGTTGGCGTAGACCTTCTCTTTCACCTCTTCGGGAGATAACACGGCCCGGAAACTTTTCCCGTAAAATATCAATGGTTTCGTTGTTTGTGTTCACCAATAACATCCTTTTTGATTTTCTCCGCAGAACTGTGTCAACTGATTGGCTTCTTCTAGTTTTACTTGGTTATATAACAAGAGCCAAGCTTATCTCATATTTATAGGCGAGAACGGTCAGAAATCTTATACAAGGCATTAGCTCTTTTTTGCTCTGCTTCGGATCTCTACGAATATTATCAAGGCAACTGATGCCAGTTTCCTAAATATTTTTAACTGAAATCGTACGCCACATTCTGCCCACTAAGCACAACAAGTTTTAGTTTAATAACCAATTCAAGCTAAGGAATTACCGCTGAAGTGACGGGACGTTCCAGTAACGTAGGGCCGACTGCTGCGGGAACGTATAGTCTTTATCCGTCGCTACCTTTCACCGCTAGAATCCACCCTTTTCGAAAGTCGCTAGACAAATTTTTAAAATCGACAACAAACTAAACGCGTTTACGAGTTCAATTTGGAACCATATTTTGGGAAAACTTGGTCTCCATTATTTTGATAAACTATACATAAGAAAAGATGTTATAAGAATACAAATAATTTATAACGAAAAATCAAGAAACAAAGTAGGCAAAATATAAATCAGTCCAATAATATACATAGTGAAATTTGTCGGAAGATCGCAGCGTAATAAACTCACTCTTTTCTCAATTTAGTTACATTTCAATATGTCCGTTGGTATAAGGAGGACCAATTACTTGCCGATTCACGCGACAGCACTGAAACGCCAACACCTGATCGTATACGACTCTGGTCTAATGGTAGCCTGCAAATTTCCCAACTACAACCGGCAGATACTGGCGACTACAGTTGTGCGCTGAAAACCGACAACAACACAGAAGTCGAGAAAATGCATTCCCTAATCGTGCAATATCCGCCTACAGTAATGACAGAACCAGAAGGTAATATCGAATTGCCAATCGGAGCTGTTTTTCAGGTGATCTGCGAAGCAAGAGGTGTGCCACAGCCCAAATTGTATTGGCGTTGGAATGGCAAATTGGTGGATAATCAATTAGTTGGCAATCGCCTGAGTATACAAATAGAGGTGGGTTCGCGCGAGCAATCTGGTCCAATAGAGTGTGTGGCTAATAATAGTGTAGGCGATATAGCTGTGGCTGGGATGTTTTTGAAGGTGCAGTGTAAGTAAAGAAAGCAATGATTTTTTTATAAAAAAAGTAAGATAATTGCTTCAATGTGTTTCATTTCGTTTTGCTTTGATTTTTTTGTCAGTTCCGCCCGAGGTGCGTGTGGCGCAACATGTTGTCTACACCAAAGTCGGCTCACGCAGCGATTTAGAATGTCTAGTCGAGGCTGTGCCGGGTTCTGGTGTAAACTGGTTTCATCATGGCGTACCGATGACCTACGATTCCAGAATAAGCCGTTACGAAACCGAAATGCAACCGAATGGCTCCAATTTGCAATTCAACACTGTTATCAAGCATACATTGGCCATAAAAAATGTACGCGACTCTGATCTGGGGCTGTACGAGTGTCGCGCGGAGAATAAATTGGGTTTCAAGAGTGCAGCCATCGATTTGACCGGACGACCAATGCCATGTGTTTTCAAAATCAATCCGGGCGTGCAGAGTTCAACTTCACACATTTTGGTGTGGCAAACGGAGAGTTTATCACCGTTAATGGAATTTAAGTTGAAGTTTCGGCAAATTCCATCAGGTGAGATGTGAATTAAATGGTTGTTAAAATATTATTTACTTACGTTGTGCTTTTTTCGAAACTTTCAGCAAGCATAACACCACACACTTTGGATACTGATTTCAAAACGGATTGGACCATATTGACTATACCATCAGAACTATCCGCCGGTAGACCATTGCACCACTTTCACTTTACAGTTGAAGTTTGTTTTTAATTATTGTTTCTGTGTACTTTCCAGGTCCTATTCATATAACCACTTATACCTTGCATGGCCTACAACCGGCCAGTGTCTATGAGGTCGTAGTGTTCGCACGCAATCACTTTGGTTGGAGCGAGAGTAGTAAAATTGTGAGATTCGCAACAGGCGGCGAAGGTAAAAGAAACAGCTTTTCGCAAACCACGTGTGAAAAAATTATTCCAATAAATACCAAAATATTAATGGAAATTTTTGAATGATTTATTCACATCATTGGGTTGGCGAAAATTCTGAATATTTATATTTAAATTGGTGCAACAATTTATAACTTTTGTTTAAATTTTATTCGTTTAGTTGAATTACCAAATTATTCAACTGAAGCGGAATTGTATAGCAACGAGGAATTATCGTCTGCCGAGAGCAAAGAGCTTCCGAATGAGGACTCGGAGATTTCGAATGAAGTTTACGATAGCAACACGATTACATCGGCGTCGGCTAGCAGATGGTGTTTTTTGAACTTAGCGAGTTTAGCAGTATTAACATCTTTAAAACTAATCTGTCTATGATAATATTTGTAATAAAAATAATATAATAACATAAATATTTTTGTGCTAGTAGAATACTCACTTTACGGTAAGCATAATTTTTACGGTAAACATATTTTTTTCAGAAAAAAAATTTTTTTTGAGTACCACTTTTTCTTAAAATGGTATAAATTTCATTTCTATTCAAACGGACTGCTTTCCAAGGAGCAAATGCTCAGCAGCAAACTTCAAATATATATATGTATATACAGTCTGTATCAGAAGAAAAGAACCGGTTTTTTCTTGTAACTTCCAGATATATTTCGTTCTACTTTTTGCTGCTTAATAGTCCTACTCAAGTGCTGCGACGCCGGTGCTAACTCAGGTTAGTGTCGTTCGAAACTTTCCCGTAAACGCAATCAAGCAAAAATGAGTGAGAAGTACGCGAAGCATTTTGAGGCGGTACTTTTGTGCACACATTCGAAAGGTCCAAAACTATCATACGCCGCAGCTGCAAAAGTAATTAAAAAATCAAAAAAGTTTGTTGTGATATGGAATCAGCTGTATAAAGTGTACAAAAACGTTGATGACTTTTTTGAGCGCGTCTTGAAGCGCGTGAAGACAAAAAAGTGATCGTCCAACTTTCTAAGCGGGACCCTTCTTTGCGACTACGCCAAGCGCGCACAATTCTTGCTAAAGAGGGAATAGTTGGGAGTATCAACACTATCGAGCGACGTCTGAAAGAGGCGAACATCTCCTAGTGTCCCACATCATCAAAACCTCTGCTCTCAGAAAAACACATTGAGAAACAACTAAACAAGAAAATGGCGTCACAGTAATGGACTGGCCTTCCCAGTTCCCAGACGCCAACCCCATTGAAAATGTGTGGGAAATTATGTTGCATGTTGCCAGAAAGCCATTCCACGATTTAAAGAAACTCGTGCGTCAAATTCGCAAAATTTGGTCCTCTTTGTCGACGAGCTACGCAGAAAAGCTGGTTCAAAGCATGCCGAGAAGATGCCAGGCTATACTCGGCAACGATGAAGACTACACGGTTTATTGAGTAATTACGACTCGTAGTTTTGTACATACTTTCATGTAAAACAATCTTAAATATATATCTTCTATACAGCATGAATAATCGCGGTTCCTTTTTTCTGACACAGACTATATACATATATAATTGGCGCTTATTCTTTTTGGGTGTTTCGACGAGCTCCTCCTCCTATTTGGGGCGTGCCTCTTGATGTTGTTCCACAAATGGAGGGACCTACAACAGTTTTAAGCGGACTCCGAACGGCAGATATATTTTATGAGGCGAATGTTTTTCTTCATGGCAAAAAAACTACATATTTCTTAATGTTGGTGTTTTATCGAGATTCTAACGCACGTCTTCCGAATGATAGTCACGCATCAACCCATTTGGCTACGGCGGCCAGCAAATACTTAAAGGAATTTTATGGTAGCCCACTTCTCTAAGTTATATACAGATTTAACAGATATGCTTTAAATTCTAAAGTTTTTATTTTTCCAAACACGGACACTGCATTACCCACATCAATACTGCTTTTTGACGGCGACAGATTCACACATTACAAAAGCACGCCGTTATTTAAAGCCAATAGTTCGCCACAGCTCTCAGCAGCTGTCAAAACGAAATAAACAAAAAATCTGAAAATCTTCCAAAACAGATTTCATTCAATTAAGCTGGCTTTTAAAGTTTGACTAATCGTTCGAGAAGATGGAGCCTTTGCAAATCAATAGTGGCGAGGATTATGTTAAAGTGAATATATCTAATTCCAAAAGTGATAACATTGCGTTGGACCTGAAATTTGCAAAAAGCCTCACAGTTGGTCAATTGAAGGTTTGTAATGCTGCAATATACATGCATACGCACATATGCAAGTATATTGCACACCCCCTCATATTATGGGTACAATATCTGATTTGTTAATATCATTTGTTCTTTTCCCAAAAGTGCAAATTGGAAGTTATCACAGGTGGCAATGCAGCTACCATGAAATTGGAATTGTATAATGGTGACCGATTGGTCACAAGTCTGCCTGATGACACCACCTTAGTGGGTGCGTTGCCAATAGAAACGGGTATGCGCATACATGTAATTGATAATTTCAACTGGATAGCAGATGTGGAGAAATTCGAGTTGACCGATGACCAATACGAAACTAAACAGGATACTGTGCGTAATTTTTTGAAAAAGAATCGCATGGGCAAATATAATGAGGAGGAAGCTCGTCAGAAGGAAGAGAAATTGCAACGACAGAAACAGCTGGAGCAAGAACGTGCTGAGTTGTGTACCATCGGTGCGCGCTGTCAGGTAAGAGCGAATGACATATTAAACTGTTAACAAAACAGCCGATTCTAGGTATAGAAATGTCAGAGTTTAGTTTATTTATTGAATGAATTTATTTATTAAATTAATTATTCTTGTAACTTCAATTGCACCTAGGTCACAGTGCCAGGCAATCCAGTGCGCCGTGGAACAGTAAGATTTAAGGGGCCAATCGATGGCAAGAAGGGCATTTTTATTGGCGTCGAGTATGACGAACCGCTTGGTAAAAATAATGGAAGGTAAAAAATTTTACGACTTACAAATGACAATTTTAATCTTACAACATTCTCGTTTACAGCGTGGATGGCAAGAGTTACTTTAGTTGCGCTCCAAACTACGGCGGGTTCGTGCTACCAACCGCCGTTGAAGTAGGAGACTTCCCTGCAGAAGATGTGGGTCTCGAGGATGATGAGATTTAAAAATGAGAATGATTTATAAAGCATACACTTTGCATTTGTGATTGATTATACATATAAATATATAATATTTAGAACTTACAATAAGGTATAATTTTTGAGTAATTTAAATTATTTTCACCGCTTATGGCATGATGAAATATAATCATGAAACAAATAAAAATCAAAAACACACCTACTCATCTGAATCAATGAAACGTAACAATTTGCGCCCCATTACATGCGCACCAAAACTCGCGCTCCCACTTTTTACATAGTCCATTTCGTGTTGCCTTTCGCATCATGACTAAGCGCCGGCAAAACACGAGTGGGTTGAGCTGGGTCACTCTGCCGCACTGCCAGTCACAAAGCGAAATGGGCGATAAAGCTGTAATGGCAACGAAACGATAAAAGCACATACACCAACCGGCTGCGGCCTGTTTTGTACTTGTGTTTGACAGTTCATTCATTAACGCGGTAAGGTGCACAACCACTATATGGCCAAACTATAGTACCAACATTTAGTAAGATTCAAATACGAGCGCTGTTAAGTATTGTTACGCGCTCTACCAACCAACCAACCAACGTGCATACTAGTACAGGGAACAATATTCTTAATTTCAATAGTTGGATTCTAAATTAGTTTTGGTAGTACAACAAAAAAGCACAACAATAAGCTAGTCAATATTTAATAAGCAGATAAATGATATTCAATCAAGTGCAATTGATCCGTTGACGGAAGTAAAAAACAAAGTTACGAGAATTTGTCAACATAAAAATAAGCTGCACAAAGGGCGCGAGGCTGTGGAATTTAGGAAATACCATAAAAAAATCTTGTTTTGTAAATGAAATCGAATTCAAGTTTTCCGTATATAACTTTGTACATTTACATACGACTGAATTTATATGAGACTAAATGAGCTGCTGGCATGCGTTTTTTGTTCTGTTTTTTTGTAATTTGTTTTCTGCCTGCTAAACAAGTGTGAATTTTATTTTAGCGCGAGAAATTTGTGTACAATACAGTGTTTTTTTGGTCGCGTTGGAAAATGTGTGCATGAACGTACGGGTATTTAGTACATCACATGCGTGTATAATTGAAGATTTGTACATATGAAAATTTGAGTTGCTGCAGAGTGAAATAATGCAATGCAATTACGGCTGGCAGACTTTCCCAAAACTATTTATAAATTAAACGACTGTTTATATTTTGTGAATCATAAAAACGCAGTATTTGAAGATTTTGGAAACACATAAATAAAGTAAAATAAATAAGACTCAACGAAATAGCTGTTGTGTATTGAGTGAATTTAGCATAAGGACCTGGGAGTTTACGCAAAAAATTTTGCCGAGAAAAATAATTGGTTTAAATTGTGCAAAGAAGAAGCAACACAAATATAATTACACTCATAATTATAGAATACAAAGCAATTAAAAACGAAAACAAAAAATTTAAAAAGCAATTTTCTGTTTAAAAAGTGAATACAAAATAAATATTGGAAAATAAATAAAAAATAAATATATGTATTTTACAATACATAAAACTAAAACCAAATTTATTCTAAACAAATAATATTGCACAACGCAAGTCAAAAACACCAACAACAACAAAAAACACAGAAAATGAAAATGAAAAGCCATACACTCTTTTTAGTCATATTTATTTCAACTTTTTGCCTGCAGTTCAGCACTGGTAAGTGTGGAATTATCTGAATTTTTCGCTTTTGTGATAACACCTGTTGAATATTATTTGCAGTGCTATTGAATAATGCTTTTACTGAGTACTTAAGGCATTAAGGCAGCTGTATTTAAAAAGTTGATAACAACTACTGAAATTAGAACAAATGTATGTAGACTTATGTTGAAAATGAAGCTGAAAATGCTATTAGGTCTGATCTACATTTCGAATACGAAAAATGAGCTCGAAGTCGTAATGAGTAATGCTCGTTATTTTCATTTCGACAAAAGAACATTGTTTCAAAACTATTAGGACTCCGCGCTCAAAACCAAAAAAAAAAAAAAACAGGATGAATTATTTATTAATAAAACAAAATATATATATGTATATAAATAGTATATACAGTGTACTCTCTCCTAAGCGGACACCTAAGGGACTAAAAAAGTGGCCCCTTATGGGAGGAGTTCGCTTATAAGAAAAGTGTAAAAAAAGGAAATAATATATGTTTTATGTACAGGGTGCGGCGCTCGAAGTATAACCAATTAAAAAGGACTTAAATTTAGTTTGGAAAATTACTTTTATTCAATTCAAAGTAAAAAATGTGTGAAAATAATACAAAATTAAGAATCAGTTTACTTTGCCCGATATTACCACCTTTTGTCTTGATTATGGCCTTGAGACGGTCCAGAAACGAATCGCAAGCTGACCGAATGGGATTTCTAGGTATTTTGGCCCACTCTCTGACAATGGCTTTTTTTTAGCCCTTCTTGACTGGTGAATCTTTTAATTCGGTCCTTACTCTCCAAAATGGCCCAAAGAGAATAATCCACCTGATTCGTGTCTGGTGAATTTGAGAGCCATTGTGTGGACATTATGAAGTGGTCCAAACCATTACCTATGACAGCATAATACCTTCCCTCATATGCACAAAGGCAACACCAACCTACATCTCCTATACAGAAATAAAGGTGGAAGGACCACCGCCCCACAGTCATTCACCTTAAACATATTCGAGTGGAGTTCGCCCATCTAAGAAAGTTACATTCCTGAAACAACAGCTTTTAGTCGGGTAAACCCTCGAGTTATTGCGCTACGTAGAACTGACTGCCTTGGGAAACCTTGCAAGTCGGACAAACACCCAACGCTGGTGTATTTTTGCTGGTTCCTACAGCAGTCGGTTCTAATGCATCCGGCACGACACGGATGTACTTATATATTCGGTCAATTACTGTCACTTCAGCAACGCTCCCCAAACATTTATGGCCAACAGTATCTTAAGTTGCCTCGTGAAACTCGCGTAAAACTTGCTGAATTCCGATCCGTATTTGTTGCAGATTAAACTTCTACTTTTCCATGATAGACTCCGACCGGCCAATATGTGAGGAAGTCGAACACTACACTATCCATCTTTTTAACAACCCACTCAAACCAAATTCTCTGGTCTCATTCTTTCAAAATAGCAAACTTTTTGAACCTATTGTGAATGGACTCCGATTACGACAATTAGTAATGCACTGGGATTCGCAAGGCTAAACGCTGCCGTTCTGAGAGCTTTCCTTAGTCCCGATTTACACAGAGAGACATCTGGGAGGGAGACGCTGAATATTCTCTTTTGTTGTTTCATTCGCGGTCACACGGGCAGAATTGTTTCCGGCAATATTCGTTGCTTTTGACGTTTACTTATTTAACGTTTGACATTACGAATAAAAAGCACAAAGCGTGTCGCCAGTAAGGGAAACAAAAACCCCTCTATTCTTGTTGTTCCCCATACATATATATGGGGAATGCTATTGAAGTGACAGTCCTTGGCCGGATATAAATTCGGCTCGTTCCGATTGCGTAGAACCGACTGTCGTGGCCACGAAAAACCCCTCTCTCTTTGCCGTACGTCTTTCTCCCATGAACAAAATGTTTCCCTTTCAAATGTTTTCCTGTGTAAATCGGGACTTACAAACTTGCTTTTCCATGCATTTGAAAAAAGACTAGCAGGTTGTTATCAACCTACAAAGTATTATTATTATTATTATTATTATATATAAGAAAAGTAGAGGAGATCCACTACTTTACATTGAAATGGAGCACTAGTGTAAACACCTTCGGCTCCTACAAAGTATTATTTTACTTTATTGTTAAGGGTTCAGAGAGGGGTTTAGCGAGTATTCCTGCTGTCATCCTCAATTTTCTTGAGGAAAATTAATTTCCATTTTGCGTGCTCCTACCAAAGTCTTACTACTTTTTTATAGATTATTAAAAAAAAATATTTCTACATTTTTGTACTCTAAGTTTTACCAACTTAGGGAATATGTATTAGCTATGAGGAGGCTGCACACTCTTGATACGGACATAGCGAAGCTTTGCTCGTTTATTAAAGCTACCGGAAGGTTTGAAAAGGAACCCATAGGGTAAGGATAAGCCCTAGAGGTATCACAGTGGACCTACGAAAGGTCTAAGTATGTCGTTGCGACAGCCACCCTACCTACCTACCTACTTACCTAGGGAGTATGTTCTCTTAATTTGGCATACTTTAAAGTTCTCTTAATCTTATAGTAGTAATAATCTATTGGTAGTTATGGAGTTATGGCTTTAGTCGATGCAAGTTTATATAATATATTAAAATTCAGAGTGCGAGATGTGTCCAGCTTTTTGAATTTTGCGTGACATCGTCTGACATGAATGAATCGGCATTCGTTGATGAAAGCCTCATCCAGACCACGCATTTATTTTACTTTAATGAGGATGACGCAGAGCAAGTATAACACACAAAAGTTTACCAATATTGGGAGGCATTTTCGGGGCTCATCTTTCTACCAAAAGATGTATCCGCTTCATCCTCCTGATTTCATTTACATTAATGCACAGAAATTCGAATATTTTAGTAGCTTAGAAGTATCTCCATTCTTGCTCAAGTCGACTTAGTTGGCTATTGCTTGTGACCTAATCATTTTAAATAGCCAACAATTATTGTTTTATCAAAAAAAAGATACTAGTCTTGAGAACGTTTATCACTGCAGAGCTTGCAATTTAATTAAAAATTTGCTCGAGAAAATGCTTTCCATAATCAAAGGCAATTCTTTCTGGAATGTGAAACTACGTGATTTTTCCACAGCAAAGCTGCTGAGATATAAAATTTGTTATTGTTAGCATTGGTGGCTTTTTATTCAACATCATGCAGCTAGAACATTCATACATATGCGTGTATGTGTTCATTTTTTTGTGAATTCTTGTGATTCGGTACTGCATACCGCTGAGTAAAGATAATTTTTAAGGTAAACTTTGATATGATAAATAGGCGGGAGCCGATAAGATAGCAACTTTGCCTATAATGAACCGAAGGCACTACATAACGCGCGTTTGCTGCAAGAACGGCATAACTCAAAAAATCAAAAGACCAAAAAAAAAAAGTTTTTGAAGTTTTCAATTTACTATGCCGCGCTAAGTTAAATAAAAACAAAAAAACATTTTCATCTTATGAGATACAGTTAATAGATGTGGCAATAAATTTTTTATATCGTATAAAATAAGAGGTGGTGATAACTTTTGCATACTTACTTACTTTGTTTTTGGATTATGATACTCTTGCAGTAAATTAGCGATTTGTAGGTATGTATGTATGTATGTTAAGCCATAAACCACCAAAAAGCGAAGTAGTTGGTGTATAAAAAGGCGTAAATATGTATAGTTTGTACAAATTAACTTCCCCTTTTAGTTAAAAAAAAACAAAACAACAACAAAAAACAAAAAAAAAGATAAAGAGTCTCATTCTTACATTTCATGACATAAACCGCTATAAATAGTGGCTTAATTGCAGAAAAAATGGGTAAATTGCCAAATAAGATTAAAAAAAATACAAAAATTAAACCAAAAATTTGGTAAAACAAATTTGTTGAAACATGTGCAGAGTTCCCTTTGTCCGCATTAGCGAAACTACATATTACCAAGGGCAGGGCTGTATACGCGCGTACGTATGTACCATATGCATACCCTATGATCAAAAGGTACCGGGAAGGTGATGTTGACTGTTTTCTTCGATTTCCAAGGCGTGGTGCACCATGAGTACCTTCCATCGGGTCAGACAGTCAATAAATAATATTATTTATCCGTTTTGAAGCGTTTGAGAAATGTTGTACGTCGCAAATGGCCGGAAATGTGGGCAAACAATTCTTGGATTTTGCATGGTGATAACGCGCCATCGCACCGAGCCCAAATTGTGCTGGATTATTTGACCAAACCACAAGTAAATACCATCGTGCAAGCACCGTATTCATCCGATATGGCCCCGTGCGACTTCTTTTTGTTACCCACGTTGAAGTTACCGCTTCGTGAAAGGAGATTTCAGTCGATAGAGGAGATCAAAGAGAATGCGACGAAGGAGCTGAAGGCCATCCCTTCGTCGGCCTACCAGGGGTGCATGGAGGACTGGGCTAATCGTTGGCACATGTGTATTGCTTCAGACGAGTCATATTTTGAAGGAGATAAAATAAATTTGCCTGAAATTTCACTCTGTTTTGTTCTATTTAAACATTCCCGGTACTACCTGATCAGAGGGTATATGTATGTATGTAGATCAGAAGACATTTAGAGGATCTAGAAATGATCAATCTGTCGATTCGGCCAGTCAATTTGATTTTTGTACAAATGAAATACACACATACACATGTACATACATGTATATATGGGAGAGATGTATTTATCTGCATACATACATGCATCCATTTGCATAGAAGAAGCTTGAATATTTATAGATAGATTTCAAAAAACATGTGTTCTTATCATTAACATGTGATTTACAACAACAAAAGCAAAAACTACACAAACAGATAAAACACTAGTGGCAAAAATTAGGCCACCCAAACATGTCCACTGATTTTCGAGATTTCGAGATTTTCGCTATCGCTTTTATTTATTTTCAATTCGCACCTTTTTGCGCGAATTATTGACTTTTTGCTTTTTGACGTTTTTGATAAATGAATATTCAATGTATATGTATATGTATATGCAGGTATGCATCTACCCAGCAAACCAAATACGGGATTGCAGTCTTCAAATGATGTGCTAAAAGCGCTGCTAAAACATGCATATTAAATATTCCAAATGTGATTGAAATGGGATATTGTTTTAGCTTTCCCTTGCTTCTTTGCCCATTCATCAACACTCTAAAAAGTAATTTTTTTACTTTTACCATTTTTGGGGTTTTCAAAAATTATTTATTTATTCATTAATATCTATTTTGTCCCTTTCAAAGTAATCCCCATGAGATATTATGAACTTGTCCCAACGTTTTTTCCAATCTTCGAAGCACTTCAAAAAATCATTTTTTTGTCTTGTCCAGCTCCTCCTTCGATGCCGTCTTTATCACGACAATCGTAGCGCAGCGTCGTCCTTTCATGGGCCTCTTCAGTTTCGGGTACAAGAAAAAGTCACAGGGGGCCAGATCTGGGGAATATGGTGGCTGTGGCATCATTAGTGTGTTATTTTTGGTCAAAAAGTCGCGCACAAGCAACGATGCAAGGCGAATTTATCCATCTTGCAACGATGTGTGAGCAGGGGCGTTTTCGTGATGCAGAAGCCTATTTTTGTTCTTCCACAAATCCGGGTGTTTCTGGCGGACCGCTTCGGGCAAATTGCACATAACTTGCAGGTAATATTCCTTATTGACCGTTTTACCCTGTGACAAGAACTCATGAAAAGAAAACGGTAAGCAAAACTTTTACATGCGACCAAACTTGGCGCGCTTTTTTCGGTCTTGGTTCGTGTGGCAGTTTCCATTGAGATGATTGAGCTTTGGCTTTCACGACATAACCATAAACCCACGATTCGTCACCAGTAATAGCCCTCTGGAGCAAATTTGGGTCGTCGCGGACAGAGTCCAACATCTCATTGTTCATGTTCATGCGATGCTACTTTTGGTTGAAATTGAGCAGTTTTGATACGAATTTTGCGGCGACCCGTCTTATGCCCAAGTCATTGAAAAAAATCGAATGGCACAAGCCAATCAATATGTCAAGGTCCTCAACAACTTCTCTAACGGTCATTCGACGATTGGCCAATGCCATTTTCTTGGCTTCATACATTTTTTCGTCTGTTGTTGAAGTGCTCGGGCGTCCGTCACGCTTTTCGTCGTTCACATCTTCTCGGCCTTCTGAGAACATTTTATACCACCGATAAACGTTGCTTTGGTCCAAAGTAGCTTCTCCGTATGACACAGTCAACATTCGGAGTGCACCCGCGCATTTAATTTCGTTTTTCACACAAAATTTGATACAGGTTCTTTGGTCCATCTTTTTGAATAGGTAAAAATCGAATACGAGCCGAAACACGTGCAAGCAAAGCAGCTGTCAACAATTAACATGAGTGAGAGACATTAGTACCAACATATCGCCACAAAAAAATCGAAATTGGAATATATATACGTAAACTGTGAAAATTCAAAATTCGCTATACTTTTTGAACACCTCGTACATACTTATATGTAATTAGCGCGTACATCCTTTATAGAGCGTTTGGCCGTGATCCTTCTCCAATTTGTGTTGAGCATCTTGATGTTTTTCCACAAATGGAGAGACCTATAATTTTACGTCGACTCCGAACGGCAAATAGTTTTTTGTGGGTACGAGAGTCGATAGCTATTAGGGAACACTTTAATATTGCATACCCATAGTTGGTTACAAACCCCTGTGTTAAACTGCAAAGCTGGGCGCAAAGCATTGGCCGCTGTGCAACGAACAGCGACACTCAGAGTTGCCTCAGCCTACCGCATTGTCTCTCGCGCTGCAGTCTTTGTGAGCAGCGGAGAGATACCCGTCGAGTACATGGATGCGTGAGACCACAAGAAGAAACACACCATCACTAGTGTGGCGAAACGGAGATGTCAAACCATGCTGCGGTGGCAAAACCGATGGGACACTAAACCGAGTGACACATGGACGGCGAAACTCCTTCCATCAATAGGCAAATGGTCTAAAGGAACTTCGGAGAAGTGATTTACTTCTTAACTCAATTCCTCTCGGACCACGGATAATTCCATTGATACCTATATCGCATGGGCAAGGTAAGCGATACCAAGAGCATACATATTCTGCGAAGCGCCGAGCGAGGACGCTGAACACACGTTTTGTAGTTGTGATAGATGGCTCGCGGAAAGAGATGCTCCGAAGAAGCAGATTGGTGACATCGCGCCGAGCAACATAATCAGCGAAATTCTCGGACCCGAGGACAGCTGGAACGCGGTAAAGAGATACATCGAAAACGTACTTTGGAAAAAGAGACATACCTACCTCAACAGAGGAGGGTTTGTTTTAGGGGCTGTTTGTGATTGTTTGGACGCTGTAAGTGCGAAGGCATTTTGAACCGTACCTCACTTACAAAAAAAAAACCACAAAAAATACTGCAGGTTGGGTAATTTTGAAAATCACCGTTATGTAGGAAAAATGCTTGGTTGTTGGCCGTCAACGCATATATATAAGTAATATCTGACTTCATTTTGAGAGTAATCACAATCTTTAAGTATTTAGGAATAAAAAATAGGCAATGGCGGAATCTTTTGGAACACTTGACATAAAGGTGACATAAGTAAGACATTTCTTTGTAAATAACTTTAGTTAGCAAGGTAGAATACTTTTTATTTTTTTTATTTTTACTATCTTTTACTTTCCCTTCTTTGTCCACATTAATTTAACCTAACCTAACTTTCCAATTCTGTCTATAAATCTTCGCTATTTTGGCACTCCCTTCTTAGTTCTCTCACACACCTCACCTACAATTAACATGTCGCAGCAAAGTTACGTTCATTTTGCCACTTCACTCTGCGTAATCTATATTCTATCATTCTTGTTTAGTTATTGCGTCATCTTTGTAGGCATATTTTGTTCTGCGTGGGTAAATGAGTTTCGAACGAAGAGCTGCGATTCACTTTTATGTTAACTTGGTAAATCTTTTACCATGCTTTATCTTTGTATGCTTCAAAATCATATGGAAATGATTGTTTATCCAACACGAAAATTTATGAATGGCATAAATGTTGTGAATCGCGTAGATACAGGTAAACGCGTGGTGATGATGGAAGATCAGATCGCCCACAGAAGGTGATTTCATTGAAATGAATAACAAAAATCATTGAAATATGTTTGAGGATTCCTAAGACAGTCATAAAATCAGGGTCTGAAGTGATATCGCAGTTGCTCGAAAGGTCTTAGAAACCGCTTGCTCGTCTTCAAAAATAATCTAGGAATGTAAGTTGTGGAATGAGCTTATGTGGGTGCTGGCAGTGTAGTGTTAAAGTCAACGAACTGACCGGTGGTTTGGCGAACTGTCGTTCTTTGGTACGTCCATTCGAACTTCAACCAATTGTAGAGCACAACCAAAGCGGGTATAGTTTAATACATGATTGATGAAGGTCATGAGAACCTCTGTTGTGGTACTGACATTTGAAAAATAACCAAGTGTTTATAGAAAAAGCCTGAAAGACTTGCTGAAAGTAATTTTCCTTCTCAAACAAAGGAAGAGTGAGCGACGAGCCCTAATATAACTCATTACGGTGCACAATCCATGTGGCCGACATACAATCACCATAGGCATTATCGAAGATCCACTGTGTATATTTTCATTGCGCGGTAAGAATAGTAGAAAACAATTTCTCTGCTCCTGGCAGAATTCTCTGCCCATAGGCATATTTTAGAGTCGGATGTATTGAGAATGGATGTGCTACATTCACTTTCTCTCAACAATTTGGTAAGATTTGTAAAACAAAACTGCGAAGTTTGGAAAGCAGAAATGAACTCCCACCAACGCAGCCTATCCTTTATATTCCCTCGCTATGGCGTAAATTCAATGGGTACTACTATGCCTTAGAGCTTCAAAAATTCCGACCATCCATAATTCCGATTCGAGTCGAATTCGGCCAAAATATCGAGAAATCAGAATAATAGAGTCTGGCCTATTTTCCACATCAAATCAAAATCTCATCGGGTAGATGGTAAATTATTTCGTTGAAGTACAAATTTGAAGAAAATTTCAATTTTGTCAGAATTTTGTCTTATGTGCATTGCAATCTCACACAATAACAACCAAATTCGTTGAGAGGAATACGTCACTGTTCCCAGTAGGGGGCGGGCAAGGAACACTGTTTTGCTAGGATAGGTACCAGGAGATGAAGACCATGATGACAATGAATGGGCGGACTTGTCTAGCGAACCCAACAACATTAGTTTACAAGGAGTACCTATTAAATCACGAGAGTGGAAGAAGTACGCGCGCGCCAGCATTTAGAGTGAAGCTTTCTTTTTCGTTTAAATAAACAAATTCCGTTGGCCATGGCCGTGACCAAGGTGAAATCTATAGATTCTTTGTGTTGTCACGTGTAGATCAGCACATTGTTGTGAATTTTTTAATGATATTTGGAAAAACCGCTATTCAAAGCTTATCGCTTGTTATACACTTGTTTTTATGTACTTTTAGATGGTTTTAGTGATTATTTCAATATAGAGAAAATTGATAATCTGGTTCGATCTAAATGTCGGTTAAGTATTCGTCTAATTCTATAGGAATTTCTATGACAAATTTGATATAAAAATTGTGGAAGGATAAGTCAGGAGTACTTCGCTAGCTCATTGCGCCGACTCACGCCGCATTGTCTGTTAAGTGCACAGCATGCCAGTGTTATACCATCAGCAGTGTGACATCTTTCAGTTTCCCAAAGTTACACTTGCAATAAGAGGAAGAAGGTTTGAGTCCGTTGTAGCTGTGAGGAGCTAACTGAAGAGCGAGTGGCGTATGGAGCGATTTAAGTATAGAGGAGTGGCACTTGTGTATATGTGTACAAACGCCCCCTTAAGACTTGGAAGACCCAAATTTTGAATTACTTAGAATGACCAATGTTTTATGTATGTGCTATAATTTAATATTTGTGTTTCAGTCATTATTAAATTAAAGCAGCTAACAAAAGTAATTAATGAATTTGTTATTTAATAAAGAAAAATTGTTAAGTATTAAAACGAACAATTTTAAGAGCACTTGGGCATTTATTTTTGGTAAAAACAGGTAAAAAATATTTTAGTAAAAATATACAAACTTTTGAATAGAGTTGCCGCCTATCTGAACGTTTAGAAAATGAAATATACATGTAAAGTAAAATAGTGTAATGCGTTTAGCGAATGAAAGGTATTCAAATTCACTTTTATCCAGAAGTAATAATTTTGATGCCACTTGCCTAAAAACTACATTTAAATATATATGTAATTTTAGTAATTTTTTCTATTACGAGTGCCAGATGAAGGGTGTTTGTGGAAACTTTAATTCAGTCATATTTTTAAACGGGTTGCCACCAACCTAAAAATTTAAAATAATATACTATATTTTTAGTATCCGTTGCTTTCTTTGTCTAATCGTTAATCAGTGATTAATTAATGGTGCTCGATTTGTTGCAAACCACTGAAGTGAGTACGCCATCACAGCTAAATTTATGCACAGCAATAAAACAGTACTCATACCCAGCATTCAGCTCGCAGTGTTCTCTAAAAGTAGGCTTTGCTATAACTATAAATACATTCTGTTAAAAAAATATCGGGAATCGGTCATTTAAAAAGCGCGCGTTACACATACATATGTCTAATGTCAAATGTTTTTCTGGAATGTTGGTACAACTGTCCTCTATAGTGTCGCAGAGTTTGAGCGAGATCTGTCAAATAGCTTGTTTTTGGCATTTAATTATATCCCTCAATCGCGATTTCCACTATGGATAAAAATATCGAACAAATTTTGTGCTTTGAACGGCATTTCGTTTGCCGAAACGTTGAAAATGTTGCAGAAAGCCTATGGCGAGTTTATCAAAACCACGGGTCTATGAGTGGTATAAGGCTTTTGCAGAGGACCGAGAAGTCGTGGAAGATTTGCCCCGATCTGGTCGCCCATCAACGTCTTCAACGGATGAAAACGTCGACAAAGTGAAGGAAATGGTGCTGGAAAACCATCAGCGGCTAAATGGTGCTATCCACATGAGCTTAAACCCAAAAAACCACGTCAAAGTCGGTGAAAAGTGAAACTCATGCCACTCGTTTTATTTGATTATCATGGTGTTGTGCACTCGGAATTCGCTCCAAATGATTCTACGGTAAATAAAGAATATTATTTGGAAGTTATGCGACGTTTGAGAGGGAATGTGCGAAGGAAATGGCTCAATTTGTGGAAAGAAAACTCATGGATCTTGCACCATGATAACGCACCGTCTCACTAGGCTCATATTGTGAACACTTTTTTGACCAAAAACTGGACAAACATAATCGAACAACCACCGCATTCACCGGATTTAGCCCCTTGTGAAGTTTTCATTTTCCCAAAACTTAAATTGCCACTCCGCGGACGCCGCTTTGAGTCGATAGAGGCAGAGGCCATTAAGGAGAATTCGCTGAAGGAGGTGAAGAAGATCTTTTCAAACGCGTTTAAACGGTGCTTTGATGACTGTACCAATCGATGTCATATGTGTATTGCTTCGAATGGAGCCTATTTTGAAGGCGACAAAATAAATTTTGATGATTAAATAACTATTTTACTTTTTATTGAACGATTCACGGTACTTTTTTGACAGAATGTAAAGCGTAATTTCAGACGTTTCGAAGGATAAGAATTTATTTTCTCTAATAGACACCTATATGCAGCTTTTTCATGAGTTCACAGAATCGTCTTGATCGGTTCTTCGTCTACTCCAGCCAATTGTGCAATTGTCTCGGTTTCGTACCTGTGCCCGCCATGCCCGAAATTCCAAAAAATCTGCGTCTTCATCTACTCCGTCAATCCAGCTGAGCAGTGCAGCCCTTTCTTCTCTGCCTGAGGTCCTTTCCAAAGAGCACTTGTTGTGCTTTGTTATCGGTATTAGTCCATACATAATGTGTGATCTGCCCATTTCAGTCTATTGATCATTATTGTCGTTATTACAGATAGTAACAGGTATAGTTTTTCGAGTTCATGACCTCTTACCTTTATTACATATGGCGCCAAAGATTTTTCACAGAAACACCTCTCAAAGCTTCTGTATATCCGCGAAGTGGGAATAATAAAGAGAAATAGCAGCAGTTCGCCTTAAGGACTCTGTAATCAATTTCTGCAGAAACTTTGTTGTCCTAATTAATGGTTATTCCTAGGTACTTAAATTCTTTCTCTACTTCGAAACCAATTAAGTCCAATGAAGTTGAAAAAGCGCTTTAGTTTTGGTTTCATTTATTTCTAAGCCAATATTTTTTGCTGCTCCTTCTATACTTTTTCCGTAGGCTTCTTCAAACTAGGCAGCGAGGATGCAATAATGTCTATGTCGTCCACGTAAGCCATCAACTAAACCCAAAATAAATAAAACAGTCCCCTCGAGTACAAAATTAATCATTTCATTTTTTTTATTAATAACATTTTTACGCTATAAAAAAATTACTTTGGGTGAGTTTGAATTTGAGTGCTGCAAATGTTTATTTTGACCTTTGCGCCCACCACTGCTTGTCTATTTGTAGACTGCAGCTGTCTACTTCATAAGTGCCAAATATGATTGACGTCGACGCTATTTGCAAAAATTATAAATCTTCCTAAATGGGGATTATTTCTGCGCTGGCTTGTATTAAAGGCAATCGTAACCAAAAAGAAAACGATAATCCCATTATCTAATCGAGGATTGGTTGCAAAGAGGTTTTGTAAATTTTAAAATAACGAAAATCGTCATATATATTGTTTCTTAAAAAATATAAAGCTACTTTCATTAATAAATAACGGCAAGTATTTATTTCCACGGTATTATTTACAATTTGTTTACTGCAAATAATTTGCTGGCATATATACAGGGAGCATCTGGTATTTGAGGATATGTAACTTCCCAAAAGCATTATTTTTCTATTTGCTCTTTTTCAGATAAAACATGTAGTACTACAACTTAACTCAAGAAATGAAGAGACATGGACTTATCATACCGATTTAGAAATCTTTAATTTTCTTAAGTGCGCCTGTTCATTCGTTCATAAGGTTCGCCTTAAAGTGGAAGCATCAGGTGGATATGCAGCATTTGGTGCAAAAAGCGGAAATAAGAGGAACGTTCTGAACCTGTCCGATGTGCGGCAGTTATTTAATAAGTGTAAGCGATCATTGGCGAGAACTCTTCAAAATCAATGACAGACCTTGCGAAGGAGCTCAATGTTTATGAGGATCTTATCCGTCGCGTTGTCCATGAAGATCTCCGGTATGAATCTTATGTTATGCGCAGAAGACAGTTTATATCAAATCAAATTCGAGAAAAATGAGTTATTCAATCAAAACGCCTTCTAAACAAAATTAAACACCCTTACGCGACTGAACTTTTATGTTTTCTTCTGACGAAAAAATTTTGACCAAGTTCCAATCTTATAGAGGTTCCTTTTATCAAGCACACGAAGTTTCCAGTCACTGTTATGGTTTTAAGTGTTGCGAGGAACAAAGGTCATGCCCCACATGCGACCACACTTCTAGTCTAGGTTCTACAGACTGTAGTGAAACGCTGGGTTGATAGTATACGCGACGACAGGCTATTTATTTTACGGCACGACTCTGCTCCCTCACACAAAGTGATAGCGACAGAAGAGTGGAGGACCGAAAATTTCCATGACTACATAACACCGAACCTATGGCGCCCTAACTTCACAGACTTAAACCAATAACATTCTCTGCTTAAACACCCTGGATTAGTACGTATGAGGCATAATTGAGCGTGGAGCCAATAAGCATCCTCATAACACAATTTCTTCTCTGAAGGCTGCAATTAATACCGTTATGGTCAATATGAATAAAGATCATTTGATTCGGGCATGCAATCGCTTCCGGACTCGGATCGAGGAGGTTATTGCAGCTAATGAAAATTTTATGGATTGATTTTATAAATATAAAGGGTGACCAGATTGAAAGTACTATTTACAATAGAGCTTTTTTCACAGATCACGCCTGACTGTTGTCAAACTAAATGTATAATTTTTTTCGGTATTCATTGACATTTCATCATTAGGAAAACTTACACCTCAACAACTTTTACAAATCGTTCAATTATATTACGAAAACCGACGCTATATGGAAAGTGTAAATTGCGCGCTCAGGCTAACTTATGGTATTCAGAAATGAGGCCTGCAAAATTTTGAGCTAAAGAGCAATCCGAAGCTATTCAAGAACAGGCATTACACTCATTAAAAACAACCGTTTGGTGCGGCTTATGGGCTTCTTCAAAGACGAGGGTCGCGTCAATCTAATAGTGAATGGCGAACGCTATCGCGCCATGATAAACGACTTTTTAATGCCTGAAATTTAAGCCCGTGATCTCCACATCATTTGGTTCCAACAAGACGGCGGACGGCGCTACTTGCCATCGTGAAACAATGGATTTACTGCGTCGTCGTTTCGGTGAGCAATTTATCACTCGTTACGGACCAATAGAGTAATCACCAAGATCGTGTGATATCACAACTTTGGACTTTTACTTGTGGGGGTATGTAAAGTTTGAATGCTTTGTGCATAAACCAGCTTCGATTGAGCCAACATTACTAAAGTTATTCACGAGATACCGACCGATGGCATTTAACGAGTCATTCGAAATTGGTGGTTACGGTGGTTAAAACAAAAAAATGTTGTGATTGGTTCTACACAAAAATAATAAATATGTATTACAAAATCAATTTGAATTTTCGATGTTTTATTTCGATTTATATCCGCTAACTCTAAATTGATGACCCTTTACAATAAGTTAAAGCTGCGTAAAAAAATCGTGAAGGTTCAATAAATTGTGATCAAAATAAAAGCAAATTAGTTTTACTTTCAAGTTATCCTCAAATACCTCAAATAATATAAGTTAGGCCTTCAGAGTGCGAGATGTGTGAAGCTCTATGAGTTTTGCAGTCTAACATAAGGGGGTCAGAGGCCCGAAAAAATGATGATTTTCAATATGTTTTTTTTTGCTAGTCAATTGCTTATTTTACAAAAATAAAAAAACATAGCATTAATACATCATGTTTCGACTTGACTTTAGCAAAATTTCTACAAAAAAAATTAATAATTGTAAAAGTTATCGCTGTTTGTGTGGACCCCATTTCTCCAGAAGTCCCTTGCGGTGATCATCACAAGTCCTTGGAGATTCATCTAAAACCAATCGGAAAGAGAAATTAGTTTTATTAATAGATATTCTTGTACCTGATCAAAGTTTTTTTTCAATATTAACAATATGGTGGCCTTAGGAAATATTTTTCAGATTTTCGAGAAAAAAACCGATAATTAATTGTTTAAAAAAATCGAAATTTTTGATCAAGCACGAGTTTTTTATGTTTTTGAGAAGCAGTATAAATTTTATTGAAATCTACCAAGCGGTTTTTAAGCTACTTTTAGAGCCGGAGCGTTTGTATCCGTTCGGACGACATGACCCAGTCAGCGTAGCCGCTGGATCTTTATTCGCTGCGCTATGTCTATGCCATCGTAAAGCTCATACAGCTCATCGTCCCATCGCCTGCGACATTCGCCGTTGCCAATGTGCAGAGGTCCAAAAATCTTGCGCATAATCTTTCTCTCAAACACTCCAAGCGTTGATTCATTGGATGTTGTGATCACCAGTTGAAAAACATAGTTTTCAGAAAAACGCATTTAAAGTTTTGCGCCGAGCGCCCTTTGTTAATTTTTGAATAACTCGAAAAGTATTTGTTGGATTTACTTAAAATTTTCACACAATATTTTTAAGATATTATACTTAAGGAAAATGCAAACAAAATCCAATTTTTTCAAAAATCTGACTACCTCTAACCCCATAAATAAATCGACATCCGTTGGTGAAAGGCGTACGCACCCAGTATATATATGTAAGTATTTACATACTATATTGAAGGTGATAATAAGTAAATTTGTGAAAACTAATAAAGCGGAATATTTTACAGTCTCGAGTTTGAATAGCCACAGTCCGTATTCCGTACTCAATTGTTCCGAATGCTCTATCAAACAAATACGAAAATTACGGATATACTCACATTATTTATTTGCAGTTCAAGTGTTTCTATTCGAGAATAATTTACATTAGAATAAAGTTTTCCTGGAATTTTCCTATGATTTATTAATTTGTAAAATTTGCCTAAAGACATGCAAATCTCATCAAAGAATATTAAACATTACAAAAACACTTCAATTAGTGTGTTTTTGTTTTGTTTTTGTTGTGAAATTTTCTGCACCTTTTTCCTATGTATCTTTCCTGTATAGGTTATTGAACTAGTGCTAATTGAATGTATCAATTATTCCATTAGCATTTTTACAAATCATTCACTTCAACTAAGAAACAAAAAGTTGGTGCAAATTTTCATTACTTAACTCATTTTCAGAAGCGTCTGCCGAGCCTACTCGTACTACGACCAACGCCGACGACACCGATTATGCAAGAGATGACTACTACTACGAAGACGATGCGGACGCTGATGAAAATGGCGATATTGATGAGAAGCCAGATGATGATTACGAAGATGAAGTTTTAGAAGAGCAGCCACAGATGAAACCAGCGGAGCTCAGGGCACAACCCCCATATTTTGTGGAACCAGAAGTGGAAATTTACACACAACCAGCCCAAAATGTACGAATCGATTGTGCGGTGCGGAATATTCAAGGTGAGTAGCCAAAGTACAAGCGCCAGCTAAGCTATCCTCTAACCAACAATTGAATTTTATTATCTGGAACAGCAAATAATGTGATCATGTGGTACAAGGGTAAAATTGTGATTGCGACAGGACAATTCGTCATATCCCCCAATGTGGATGTGCTCAAGAATAACTCGCTAATCATTCAGAATGTCACAGTTAAGGATGCTGGCGATTACTATTGCGAAGTGTTGCCAGAGAAGGTGCGTATGCATGCGCTGGTAGAGGTCGATGAAAGCTTGATGATATTCTGCGATGGGCAAGAAGTGACCAACGGCAGTGTCGTATTTCGTCAAGGCGAACCACATCACTGTGAATGTAAATACTATTCACTGGAAAATGTGCAAATCAAATGGTTTATAGATGTGAGTTAATAATTTGTGTGCTGTCGAAGTTTTCTTAACACTTAAGTCAACTTTTTAAATTTCTATTGAAGGGCAAGCGCGCCGAAACGGTAGTCGAACGCGTTTTAGGCGAACAACTCTATATAGACAATGTGGACACCGTACATGGTGGCATATATCAGTGTCTGGCCGACGATCGTTCACAGGAACCGCCGCATGCCATGATCGTCGTTGAAGTTGTATTTAAACCTAAGGTCTCCACCTATCGGCATTTTGTCAATACGGAGAAAGGCGGCGATGCCGAATTGTATTGTGATTATATAGCTAATCCCGCTGGTGGAGTGTCGTGGCTACGAAATGATAAAACTTTGAATGATTCATATAAATATGCATTTAACGAGGTGACGCATAAGGGGCGCAAACGTTCGATCTTGACGGTGATGGATGTGAGCGCAAAGGATCTCGGCGAGTATACATGTCGAGTGCAGGTAAGACTGAGATGAGATAAATTTAACGGCAATTAATGCGCAATTTTTTTTTTTTTTTTCAAATCTGTCTAGAATACCATCGGTCGGGATGAGACAAACGTGCATATCATCTATGAGCCAGAACACCCACAGCTGGAGGACATGGAGATCAGTGGTAGAAAGGCGATTATACGTTGGTTAGTGCGTAGCATACAACCGCTATCTGAGGCGATATTGGATTACAAGATGGCGGGCGTAAGTATTATTGTAGTTTATTTTTAAGGTTAATTTTTAACGGGGAGAATAAAAATTAGTTTGGCCAATCTATTGCATCCAAGGATGCTTCGGGACGCTAAGTTCAACATTTACCGAAATAGAATCAATAGTTTCTGTTTAGGCAATTATCAAAATAGTTATCCTTTCGTTTGTCGCGTATACGAAAGTCAATCGTCTGCATGAAAATGGTGAATTTATTGCTTTGGCTTCACCCTAACAAGCGATCAGCTTGAACGATGTACAGAATGTAGAGGTGTGGGCAACATCAGAAGCAATCAGTTGATTTGTTGACGTAGCAGAGGATGTGCCAGTGGTTTGTTTGGGGAAAAAGTGAGATTTATTAGTGAATACAAAAATTTAGCGCAGGCATTTTTCATGTTACTTCATTGCCGTCTGAACAACCAATGCAACTGGTTGGAATATCTTAAGAATATGTGTACGTGTAAAGTGAGCGGACACAATTCTACTGCCGAGCCCTCGATGACGTGACAGACGAAGTTACTCGCACAAGTCTGCTTCGAAAGGCCTAACCTTGTAATCCAAGGATGACAGATTACTAATGGAATTAGCGAGATTACGACTAGCGAAAGAATATTGAAGTGCCACTTAACGGTCTGATATTGGCCTCACATTCTTAATTTTGTTCACCATGCTTGTAATCTATCATTATTGATCAACTTTTTTATGAAGGCATCCGAAGGCAGGCAAAACATCATCTCCAAACGATGCACAAACGATGTGTTTAAGGGGTTACATACGTCCAGCAGCGCCAAAGAAAAAGTGTTTTTAGACGAGATAACAATAGAAATAAATATAAAAAATGTATACATTGTTTATTAGTACTTAAACTTTATACAAAAATTAGTATATAAAAAATCACGTGACCCAAAAAACAATCAAAAAAAAAGTTGCTCCACGATCTGCATCACTTCTCTTTGAAATGCTGATGGATCTGTAAGAATTAAAAAAATTCTTGTAAAATAAAGTTGTAGCTATAGTCTGTCAAGCCGGGTTTTTGAATTTCTTAAATGTTTGCAATTTACGGCGTTTTACGTCATACATGTCACACTTTAATTATGTTTATAAATATAAAAAAAAACACATCAAAAAATATTATAAACTGTATGAGTTATCATGCAAACCGTGCCGGAAAAAGTTTACAGCCCTTCAAAAATACTTAAAAACGATACTCAGTTCCTTCCGTTTGAAACTTTTTTCAATAAAATCACTTAAATGTTTTGCATATTAGATTTTATTTTATAATTTAAAAATGCTTTCAATCTGTATCAGTATTTTTGTTTAAGGAGTTACGTCACTTCTTTAGCTACATGTACAAAAAGCAGTATGTTATAATGCGAAATTTTTTACATTGAAAGAAAGGTGCTTAGGAATGAAACTAAATTATAGTCGATATTATTAAGCATGTATTTAAGTGTAATTAGCAAATATTTGTATTGAAAAATATTACTGAAAATGGCGCCTTTGGAGTGAATCTCTGAACGCGCCCTGCGACAAAGGCACTTTTCACTGGCACGCAGTAGAACTGACGTAAATGTCCACCTAAACCAACATGAATAAACATTCCTGTCTCAATCGACGTGAACTGACGTAATGTCATCCAAAATTTCGACTGATAGAAATACGTACGGGATTTTAGAAATATTGAAATTTGTGTATTTTGCAGATGTTTGAAGTCAAAAGTAGAATTTTTCGTCTAAAATGGAACCGTTAATTGTTTATAAAAATTTTTCTAATTAATTAATAAAAAAATCCGTACGTATTTCAGTGCGGAATAATGTTCTAAAGATCCTTGTACAATTACAAGTGAAAATATTAAAAATTGTTTGTGTTATGCTGCTTGCCGTTTTGAAAAATCACGTTTTGAGATAAACACGGTTTAAATTTGAATAGTCGGTTCAGAGACGTCAGAGGCGCTCGCGCAAAAGTGCGAAATATTAGAGATAAACATTTTTCACGCATAGGACGAGGGCTCGCCAAATGCGAAAATTAGAGATAAACATTTTTTTCACGCATAGGACTTTTTGTTTTATATTCTAAAGAGTTTAAAGCATCTTTTAAGCAAAAAAAAAATTCCGATATTTTGAAAATCCTAGAGTGGCCTAACCCCTTAAGAAAAACATAATTTTTTTATTTCATGGACAAAAATTAATATGCTACAATGCGAAATTCTTTTGAGAAAATACTTAAGAACGAAGCAAAATATTAGTCGAATCATAAAAAATGCAGGCGAAAGGGAAACGTATGAATTAAGATTTTGTTGAAAATCTTTTTTGCTTGATTACTGCTGCACAAGGCCTTTTCATTGGCATTATTAAACCTCTTCACTATTCAACAGGAATAGATTTCCTTTCCCAATTGGTGATATTCTGTGTACTGGGTGCATTTATTCCAATGTCGTTCCAAAGATGTTCGATTGGATTTAAATCGAAACTCGAAGATTTCCAATCTAGAATAGTGATCAAATTGTCTTCAAAAACTTTTTTAACACACGAAAAGTGTTCCAAATCACTGGTAAATTCTCTTCCGCATTAGGTAGCATTACATTTTGAAGTATCTGAACGTGCTTGACCGCATCCATATTATCATACCTTCAATGCGATAAATTAGCCCCCTAAGTTATTGAGCGGCCGCCGTAGCCGAATGGGTTGGTGCGTGACTACCATTCGGAGTCGGCTTGAAACTGTAGGTCCCTCCATTTGTGGAACAACATCAAGACGCACACTACAAATAGGAGGAGGAGCTCGGCCAAACACCCAAAAAGGGTATACGCGCCAATTATATATATACCATATATATTATATATATATAAGTTATTGAGCGTCCCTCGTGCTTTATGATTGGTGAAACGAATTTGTGGTCGATTGCTGCACGTTTTGGCCTCCGCACCTGGACCACCTGTATTTAATTTCGTTTCATCGCTGAATAAAATATAACGCTACTGATTTTGAGTCCAGGATAGTGCTCTCGAGCAAATTCAATTCAGCGTTGCCGTGGCGATGCTGTTACCAATGGTTTCTCCCGTGCCAGTTGACTGTGAAGCCCTGTTTTTACCAATCGAAGCGCAACTATTCTTTTCGTTATTGGCTTTTCCAGGTGAACAAAAATTTCTCGATGGACATCAGCAGCTCTCTTCCTAGAATCCTGTTTTGACAATCTAACGATCACCCTGTCAATGTGGTAGTTTTGCGGACTTTCCTTTTTCTGGGAACGTTTTCTGCTGTTTTCATTAAACACCATCGTTTTTGAAACGTTTAATTCGGCAGGATAATCCGGTTTTTTGCAGCTCTATGATTGCTTTTCGAAGAGCTGGGGTGCAATTTTCACTTTCGTCATTATTGACTTGTTTCAACTAAAGTGCAGTGCTGTAGGAATACTCCAGATACTTTAGTTTTTACTTACTTACTAGTTACAATATAAAGCAGAAAACAATTCACAAAATTTTGAACAAAGTTCGAATCTTTCTTGAGTGTATTTCTCGCAAAAACATCAGTGCTCCTACTCAAATACTAAAAATCCATGCGAACCCTTCCAGAGAAATGGATAAATGAGGACTCAAGCAAATACCAAGTATGTTCAAGCGCAGAAAGTACCGTTATGGCACCGTAAAAAATGAGCGTATATGGTTGCCAACGCATCGTTCTTAAATATTTTCCAACGGCTGTACCTGAGGAATATTCGATTAGAATCCGCGCTCGAAAATCACTGTGAATGTGATGCACCTTGCCAAAAACTTTCAGCAACATTTCTGCAAAAAAGTCTTTGTTCTCTGCTAATCAGGCAGGTCATTCGGGTAAAGCCCGATCATGAAACACAAAATGATGCAAACAATTTTTTGTAATAGCTGTCGCCTCTCGGCAGATAATCGCAAAACCTCCGCGTGTATTTCTGCCATGGAAAAGCTCATCATAAAAAAAGTGCCGTTCGGAGAGAGATAAAACTGTAGAGGTACCTCGCACACAAGAATGATAGAAGCCCTTGTGCCCATCAGAGAGTGCGTGACGTTGCATTAGCTGAGTTGTGCAGTGTTGGCAACTATTTGCTTTTTTATACCCAAAATGCGAAAATTTTTAAGTTTGGTGTTTGTTTCTTTTTTTAATTTAAAGCTACCGAAACTGTAAGTTAAAAAAACTGTATTATTAAACAAAAGAAGGTTAAAAAAGGTCACTCTGAGAAGATTTTAGTGTTAATGAAAATTTGTTGGTTCTTATAAAATTTGATATTTTGAAAGTGTAAATTCAATTTTTTGCTCCTTTTAAGGTTATGGAAGAATATTAAATCTTCTTTTCTTAACTTTTTTGAACATTGGAAATCTTTTAACGCATTTTAAAAAGCGTTTGAATTTACTGAATGCTAATTAAAACCATAAAGGTGTAATCGTTTTTCCGGTCCTCAATCCTTAGTGGGACATAGAGTATTAGGAGGTGTAAAAAGAAGCGAAAAAATACCAGAAAATACTAAAGAAACCTTAACGACATTTTTACAAAAAGAGTGCCTTATTTTGTTACATAACCTTAAATAAATCAAAAAAGTCGTTCTCTTAACAAAAGAGTTTCTCTTAACAAAAAACTAATAAATTAAATTGTACATAACCATAAAAGACTTATTTATAGAAAACACACATTTTAAAGACAATTTGTCACGCATATAAAGTTCTTTAAGTAACTCAATAAAAATTTGGTACTTTATTTTCTTTAAATGGGCATTTTAGTGCGTTTTTATCTCTAAACTAGGCAACACTGCAGTAGCGAGAGAGAGATTTGACTGCTGAAAGGAGAAGAACACCAACAATAACCGCCATCACGGGCAATGCGACAAGAGGTTAAAAAAAAATAAAGCTAATCAAAACTGAGTGAATTATTGAACTAATTAAAAAAAAAAATGTATATTTTACACAATTATAAACATTACATTTTAATTAAAACAGGCTAGAAGAAAAAGCTAAACCTCCGAGACTAAATAACAAAAAAAAAGAAGCTAAATCAAGTTATGAAAATGGGAATGTGGGCATACTGGTCACCAATTGTGCTAATATGACGTCACTCATTGTCAAATTCGCTGAGAGCAAAGTAACGGTACTACGATAGGCGCCATATCATTATTCTTTCCATCATGCCTCGCACACCAGTGCAAGTGCATGTCCAAATTGCTCTCACATTCGGAATACTCTCGAAAGTTTTCCTGTACTGCTATCGCACACAGTGTTTTTTATACAACTCTCTATTACTACTTTTGTATTCTAACTAACTAGGTAAACATTTTTCGATTATGTAAATGGGCTTGAAGCACCTACTAACTATTTACTATTTACTTGATTGCGCCACTTCCGACTCGCACTGTGAGATACTCGTAAACGCTATCAGCGGTATTTAAATTAGTTCATGAGTAGAGTGGGTTAAGTTTATCGGGAGACTTTAGCTTTATCGGTATTTACATAAATGCTTACGCACTTACATGTTTACTCCGTACATATGTATGTATGTATGCGTCTATATCTGTATCTTTTTTTAATTCTACATTCCACAGTCATACACTTGGAGTAAGGTGTCTGTGGTGCATACACATCGTCATGCGGAAAGTAACATTTGGAAGGTGACTCATGAGATGGAACTCACACCGGGGAGTTGGCACGTGCGGATGAGAGCGAAAAATACAATTGGTTGGTCATCATTTTCCGCGCAGCATGATTTCGTAATCAAAGATGATGATAATGATAATGATGATGAAGGTGGGTATGCATAAATAGACGAGTATATGCTTGTAGTTGTTGGTGTAGGCTTGTACGTAATGCGTAACAAGTTGCCGGAACACCTTTTTCGTAATACTGTACAAGTTAAATTTTATTTCTTTTTTTTTTGTTTTTGCTCTCTCTCAGATGATCTGGATACAGCGGGCGCGCCGGGAAATATGATAGCTGTAGCCAGTTTTGGTGGCGGCTCGAAAAGTGCGAATAGCAGTGCTGCTTTGAGTTGTTCGCACACGCTCCTTGGTGTCATCGGTGCTTGCGCGCTTTTTATGTGGCCAAAAAGCTGGGTTTTATAAAAGTTACCAAAGAGTCTAAAATAAAATGTATACGAGTATATGAAACAGATACATATATGTATGTATGTATGTATGTATGTATATGCATCTATATGAGTATATAAGTAAATATGTAGGTATATGACAATGTAAAAGTATTTTAATTTACGCTCACATACATACATATAAACACAATATTTATTCATTTAACTGTATGTTGTAGTATTAAGCGTATTTTAAAAAGCCTGCAGCGCAAAGGCGTTAAGTCCTACAGGTTTATTTATACAAAGTGGCGCAACGTAAATCATATACTTTTATTTTTGAATACATTTTTTCCAAAAAAAAAATATTTTATGTAGACTGCAGCTGTCTACTTCACAAGTGCCAAATATGCTTGACGTTCGACGCCAATTTGCAAAAATTATAAATCCTCCTATAGCGTGATTAATTTTGCGCCACTTTGTGTATGCATGTAAGTCCAATGGTGCCAAACATAGAACTATACAAGAAAATCGAGTCAGAATCTAATATTTTAAATATTATATTTATGTGTAAAGTGGTGATAATTCTGTTTATATGCGATATAAAGAAAATAATTAAAAAATAAATAGTAATAATAATACTGTATACAAAATTTGCCACATGTTATAAATATGTATGTATGTACCTCTCCTTAGATAAGATGCAGTGAAATGTACATAATAAACTTTTACGTGAATACTTCTTGCAATTGTTTTAAAGCAAAGCAAAAAAACACCGAACAAATTCTAATATCTATTAAGCGCCTTCGCTCGAATCAAGCTTGCGGTTTTTGGCACTGATGTGTTAAGAAGCGACCACCTTGGCTCCTTGGCACCACAAGATCTACTCGGATTTCTTCGGAGGCCGATTAGATTTAATGAAAATTAAAAAGGGAATCCGAGTGCAGTACAATGGACTTAATTGTGTCTGAGTGCTTTACTTGCTAGTCTGCCACGACAAAAAAAGCACCGTTTTCTCAGCTAATCTCCAAAGTTAAAGTTAACTTTTTCATGCCGGTACAGATATTTTTCTACCCTTAAAAACTTATTAAGTGCCATGAAAAAGCGTCTCAAAAAATAACCATCTGACGTTCGGAAGAGGCATAAAATTATAGGTTCCTCATCGAACCAACAACCAACAAAGTCAAAAGAAAGTGTACACAACATAAGTTTTGACTATTTATTTATTTATTTTATAATTTCAATTATTTTTTTATATAAATTTGTTTTTTATTTGTTTTATACACTTCTCCGATTAGCTGCCAGGTAGGGTTGTAACTAGAGTAAGGTTGTACTCGTATTTAAAGTGCAGAGTAGTGAATACTTAATCAACGTTTACATCACTCAAGCTTCGATTCATGTCCTCAGCAATGTATACAATTTGTAAAAATATAGTGAAACTTCAAATAGACAGGTTTTTTGGGCGCTATTTTGTGCAGTTTCTTCATTTAACGATTACTCCACATTTTTGTTTTTTACATGGAAGAAAACACTCAAAACCGACAGCAGAAAAAATTGTCAAATTCCACGCCATTTCTGAACCACTTGAAACTTGCACTTTATTATACCGAAATTCAATGGTCTATGAAACTGCATAGCCGAAAATTTTCTAAAAATTCTAAAATTTTTTTCTAAAAATCATTAAATTTTGATAGAGATTTTCCGCATTTTTTACAAATTTTATACAGAGTTCGAAACATTTTTATGGTTTTTGTTGTAGTATGAAATATTTTGTATAAAAAAATAATTGAAATGGAAATAGTCAAAACTGAACAATGTGTGGTGTACACCTTTTGACGCTCTCAGTATATATAATACTATAAACTTATTCAAGTCGTAAGTGCATATTTTATATTTGAAGTTTTTTCGGTTTGCCCTTCAAATGTTGTTGTAGGTTATATAAAATTTTGAAAGTGAAGTAAAATTGCAATTAAGGCGATTCGAATTAAGAACTGCTGATTTTGCCTTAAGGATCCCGGTGGTTTGAGCTCGAAAATTTAGGGTATTTTCAGGAACTATTTTTACAATAAAAAAATTAAAAACGATATTTAAATTTTTTAGGGTTTTCATTTAACTTTTTTAAATACAAAAATGAAAAAAAATATTTTTAATAATATTAAAATAATAACTTTAATAACATTAAACTTTTTTTTAAATAATAATTTTAATAACATACATTTTTTTCATTTTAATAAAAAGTGAATAGTAATAGTAATATTAATAATATCAATTATATTAAATAAAATTTTGTTAATCTCAGACCAAGAAGAGGTAAAAAATAAAAATGAAAAATTTACAATTTGGAAAATAATTCTTATGAGCGCATGCTGGAAGGAAGAAAAACAATTAAAAAAAAAATATATAAAATTCGTTTAAAGTTTCTATGTATTACGTTTCTAACTAGACTACTTCGGTGAAAGTTATAAATCTCCACAGGTTTTTCTTGATTTCTTTGAAATTTGAATACAGAAGAAGAAAGTAAGAAAACCAGCAAAATTCGAAGCTTTGCAAATAAATGCATCAAATTCGTTTAATAACATTAAAATAATAAACATTTTTTTAAATAATAATTTTTAAAATAATAATTTTAATAACATTAAACATTTTTTTTAAATAATAATTTTAATAAAATACATTTTTTTCATTTTAATAAAAAGTTAATAGTAATAGTAATATTAATAATATCAATTATATTAAATAAAATTTTGTTAATCTCAGACCAAGAAGAGGTAAAAAATAAAAATGAAAAATTTACAATTGGAAAATAATTCTTATGAGCGCATGCTGGAAGGAAGAAAAACAATTAAAAAAAAAAATATATAAAATTCGTTTAAAGTTTCTATGTTTTACGTTTCCCTAACTAGACTACTTCGGTGAAAGTTATAAATCTCCACAGGTTTTTCTTTGATTTCTTTGAAATTTGAACACAGAAGAAGAAAGTAAGAAAACCAACAAAATTCGAAGCTTTGCAAATAAATGCATCAAATTCGTTTAAAATTTTCTTTGTTTCAAATTTCTCTAACTAGATTCATTCGGTTAAAGTTAATATGTATGCCCGTAATTTTCTCTGATTTCCTCGAAATTTTGACACAGTTCATTTAAGAAGAAGTACAATGAAAAAAAAATTTAATCTTCTAAAAATAAATGTTTTATGCCGTTAAAGAAACAACATAAACATTTTGCATGGACAACTTGGGGTATAGTTAAAAATTTCCTCCGTGGAAGCGACGTGAATCGGCCACCCAGATCGTGCGACTAGGCCTCGATAGCTTATTTTTTGTGGAGCTAGCATAGCTGGGAAGTCGCAGGTATATGTCAATGTGTCACAATCGACTGATTTCATTAAAATTAACAGGCAGGCCATTACTCAAATTCTGTCGGATCAATGTAGCAGATTCAATGAAAATTGTATCACTTGTGCCATCGTGCGAAGCCGCGCCGGATATTTGAATCACACATCAATACTTTAAAAAATATGAATTAAAGGGAAAAATTATTATTTTTTTTTTTGTGAATTGCAATACTTAAGGGGTAACACCACTGTAGAAATTTCAAAAAATTGATTTTTTTTATAAGCTTAAAAAATTCTTTGAACCTTTTAAAATACAGAACAAAAAGTTTTATACGTTACCGAAGTTTATTTCATAAATATTTTAAGCTTTTAACCAAGCGTTAGTGACTGCTACCTAACGACTTCTCCAAATTTCCAAACTTTAAACGCGTTTTTCTCAAAACACGTTTTCTGAAATTGGCACGCAGCATAACTCAAACAATTTTAAATATTTTTAATCAGGTCTTTCACTACGTCTGTATAATAACCTTCTTAAGAGAAGAGCGTAGGGGATTTTCGATAGATTAATTTAAACGATTGTTATAATTATTTAAGTGCCGTTTTTTTAGTCCAAAATAGAGTTTTTTCCTTCAAATGCTTGCTAAATCCACAAAAATAAATATTTTTTAAATCCCCTACGTGTTTCTCTAGCTATTCTTATCTAGATTAAGAAAAAAAAATGTTTCTTTGTTCCAGATTAAAATTTGCACCCTCTGTGCTGCGTGCCGCGGGGAGCTCCTTCAAGAGAAACCACATTACAAAAATGTCTCCAATGCCGCCATTTTGTAAAATTTTTCGATCAAACTTTGTAGTTTTGTATTTTAGTATATAAGTAACAACTTCCCAAATCAGAGTGATTGTTTTCCCTTTCCTTCTATACAAAAAAATTCTTTAAAAATCGTGTTTATTTTACGCGTGTACAGTGGTGTTACCCCTTAAGCGGCCACCGCAGCCGAATAGGTTGATGCGTGTCTACCATTCGAGAGTGCGTAGGTTCGAATTTCCGTGCAGGAACAGCAAATAATAGAAACAGTTTTTTCTAATAGCGCTCGCCCTGCGGCAGGCAATGGCAAACCTCCGAATGTATTGCTGCTATGAAAAACTATTCATCAAAACTGCATTAAATTAAGCAGTAAACTAATAAACAGCCAAATTCTTTTTCAGAGAAGCAGCTCTAAATATGAACTTCAAATGGATGTTTAACAGTTCATTGAAGTTATCGATTATCAGCAGAATACCAGGACCGACAACGATGCTCTCAAAAGGAATATTCATTCGTGAATATCTTTTTTATCTCGACGAGACTCTTCCATTGTATA
This sequence comes from Anastrepha fraterculus, assembly GCA_037575425.1. Lineage (NCBI taxonomy): Eukaryota > Metazoa > Arthropoda > Insecta > Diptera > Tephritidae > Anastrepha > Anastrepha fraterculus. The sequence goes on along the minus strand of JAYXIM010036264.1, from coordinate 69,436 downwards.
CAGTGTTGGGCTGCTGTTTTTGTGCTGTCCCATGTAATATCAGCATCTGCTAGTTCGCGCAACATCGACCTTCGCCAAGTGGTCTTTGAATATTACACAAGCAGCGGTTTTTTATTTTTTCAATTTACTCCGGAATTCGAGGTATTCTGCACGTAAACGTCCTCGAATCGTGTATCTGGATACATTAACACCACTTTTCCTTAAAACTGCTTCAGCTTCACGCAACGTTAAGTCCAGCTTTGCCACAAACAAGTTTCGATTTCTTCATTGTTTCAGTGCTTCAATCCGTAATCACAACGAAGGTTTTCTGAATTTCTTAGAAAACTAACGAATGGCACAAGTGTATTGCGAAAGAAATGCGCCAATTTAGCAGCATTTAAATTTTTTTATAACGCAGTTCTTAGTTTGAATTTTGCCGGTCACGCTTCTGTTAGTTAGACTTTACATACTAGGATAACACAAAGGAATTTTTTTTGGGGTTACCGCCTTTTTTATGGCCAAAAAAAATTAGACACTTATTTTTTTATTTAATATTTACCCTTGTCGCTCTGATTCGTTGCTGTGCTTACCGGTCACTGGACGATCGGCACACACGCGGAAATGCTAGGTTTACCATTTAACCCCCATTGCAGAAGCTGCGGGGAGCTTTCAGAGAAGGAGACTGTTGAGCACTTTCTCTGTAAATGCCCGAGCTTGGCAGCGGGACGATTAAGATCACTGGGTACTATTTTCTTCGACAGCCTGGGGCAGTGCGCCAACCTAAATCCCATCAATCTTCTCCATTATATCAACAGCTCTGGTTGGCTGTTGGAGGTCTCATAATGGTATCAAAACGGCGCTTTGGGGCTACTTGAGGAGTGCCAGGCTGGCACTTCAACCATTTCCCCTATCTACCTATGCACCTACACTTGCCGCCAACACCTTGAAAATTACCCTTGAATTTCCTTGGGAAAAATGCACTTTTCATACAATGCATAACATAACATAACATAAGGGTATTATTTAATCTCCTCCTTTCATTTCCCTTCATAATTATTCAAAAATGATGCCCTACATTTATTTAAAAATTTGATTTATTTCTTACTTTTAACATTTTTATGTAATTTTGAGTATATTTCAAGGCCCCTGTAAAAATAGCGGCTCGGGTTGCAGCAGGTTGTATGCATTTAATTATGAGCTGCCCCAAAGTAATAAACACCTTTGGAGCAAACGCAATTAAATTTATCAATTGATTCAGTTTTGCGAAACTATTTCACTATAATTATTTTTAACGCTCATCAAAAACCAAAGATAAGTTTCCGCGTGCTATGCTGCCATGAAAAAGCTTTTCATAAAAACAAGCTGCCACTCGGCGGCGGCATTCAAGTTGAAGGAGAAACTTTCTCAATGAAATGTTTCACTTGGCCTAAACTTGTCAAGATTGCAAAAGCCACACAGTATTATTGTATTGAGGCCGATCATCATAGGCTTATGTAATATAATATATTTTAGTTTACTTATTTGTTGAAAAAAAAAAAATGAAAAAAATAATAAATTTCATGTTTTTCTCAGCCTTGGCAACGAGACGTTATGTTGAGACTGAGTAGTGCCATACGCTTCGAATGGAAATCGCCAAAAATTCGATTTGGTCACGTTCTTTAGAGGAATAACGTCAAAGAGATTTATGCACATATGTGCTTATGTATGTATGTGTTACATAGTGCTCAGACGTCCATAAAAGTCCTCATATTTCTACATGCATACATCTGTACATATATGTGGGCGCGCATAAGTATTTATTCCTATTTCAGTATTTATTTTTACTACAGAAATATGATGACCTAATTTTCTTTAGAAATTAATTGCTAAACAAATTCCTGGCTAGAAAACTAAGTTTCAAGTTTTTTTTTCGGCTCTTCTAAGCAATTTTATGTATAAATATATACATATGTATGTATATAAAATTTTAAGGGCCGATGTTGAATGTGAACCACACCTAAACGTCAAGTTCTTTTCTGCACTTCATTTGAAATTTTTCAATTTCAGACTAACTCAATTTAAACCATGGAAAGATACACAATCAAGTCAATGGTCAGAATGGTGGCAGGAAATGGCAACAGTGAATGACCAATTTTCGAAGAAAATGATCTTCAGTGATGGGGCACATTATCACCTCAGTGGATTCGTCAATAAACAGAATTGCCGAATTTGGGCGAATGATAATCCAAGAGTGATTGCCGAAAAACGAATGCACCCACAAAGAGAGACTGTTTGGTGCGGTTTATGGGCTGGCGGCATCATTGGGCCATATTCTTCAGGCAGTTATAACGAACTTTTTATGCCCCGAATTGGAAGATATGGAGGTGGACGATATGTGGTTTCAACAGGACGGTGCCACTTGTTACATAGCGAACGAAACAATGACTCTTTTGCGCGAAAAATTTGATGGCCGAATAATCTCACGTCGCGGCGATGTCAATTGGCTGCCGTTGGACTTCTTTCTTTGGGGTTATTTGAAAGAAAAGGTGTACGTCGATAAGCTAGCAAGAATGAGATAATTCAAGAGCTAAAGAATGAGACAATTCGGCACATTAACGGCATAGAACTTCAATTATGCCTCAGCGTCATCGAAAATTTGGACCATCGTATGGAGGTGTGCCGCCGAGAACGCGGCGGCCATTTGGCCGATATTTTATTCTATACGTAATTGAGCCATACCAATATTATCATAATAAAGAGAAATGACAATAATTTCCTAAAAAAATTGTATTTTATTCAAAATCAACACCGGCCCTTGAAACTTAACTATCCTTTAGTATAAACATAGCTTTATTCCATACTTACAGCCACAAAACACCGCTTCCACTTCGTGCAAATAATTTCAAGTTCCATTTGCCACTTCGAAAAATAAGTACATACTTTTTATTTCCCATTTTCGAAAACATGCCATACACTTCAAAATTGTAGTGCGTGAATAAGTATAACTGTATGCCAGTTTGTGCACATACATACATACATGCATATGTATGTGGCTATTTTTTGGTTTGCATTATCATTTAAGTACACACAAATTTACGATTTTCGACTTTTTCCTCAGCTTCATTACAAGTAAAGATAATCAAATTTTTCAAGGCATTTTGTTTTAGTGCTGCTGCTGCATTTGCTGGCTGCTGCTGCTAAAGAAGCTGCTACAATTTCCATTACATTTATTTTTTTCTTTTTCATTTTTGTTGCTATTTTCTTTATATAAGTTTTAATAAATTCTTTCAGCTATTAACAAGCATAGCTATAACTACAATACATACAATTTTCAATACAGTCCATCTACATACACAACTTTCAATATCCTAAATAAAAATTTGTACTCATGACAGCGTAAACAAGCAGTTATAATAGATTTCAAAGGATATTTTTTAGTATTCATATAAATATATATTTATGAGTGAATATTTTTTTAATTTTATTTTTTTTTTAATTTTAAGAAGAGGCATCAAAAATTATTCTATTTGCTACACACACATTTTTTCCGATTTTTAGTCAACAGAAATTTAGAAAAAAAAGTTTTAATATCTCAATAGAAAAAAGTTTTTCGTTTCAGTAAAATTATTTTAGTTTGTTTTTAAAAGCATTTGCTAAAAAACTTTATTTGAATAAAATCTGCTACACTTCATTCGTTTTATGTAAAATAATGGCACTTTTCGGTTTCACTGCTTTCTCTGTTACCTCCACATGCATTCTTCATACGAGTACATGCATATCTATGGACAAGTACGCCATCAATTCCTTGACTCCCTTAATTAGTCTAGTCATTATTTAACTTATTTGTAGATGATCGCTCAACGCACACCGGCAGCCTCCGCTTTCAGCAAATTTTCAGCGTTTGCTTAGCACATCAGCATTTTGTGGGTGGCAGCAAGTGCTAGAATGCGGCTTTTGGTGATTGGTTGGCATTTCGTTTGGGACATTTCTATTATAACTGCTGTTTAGGTTCCAAATTTCGTCGACAATACAAAATCCTTACAACGAGTACACAGTATGTATCTGTATATGTAAATAAATACGGGTGTATATACGCATATATGTATGGAATTATATACTAAATCAACAGCTAAAGGTTTGAGTAAAAACTACTTTACTTATGGCTGAATCGAGTATTTGGTTTCTCCACTCCTTTTTCGCTTTAAAATTCTCTTTATAACTCTTTTTAAAAATGTCACTTCTTTCGCGTACGCAAATACTTTATGATTGAGTGTACAAATACATATGTGATTGCGTAGAGTAACCAAAGGCAGTTTGAGAAGTAAATCGAGTTTGCTTACATAAAAAAGGATGCAGGCATATTGAAAAAAAAAATTATATTTTATTAAATGATTTTTTGTCAAAGCAGAGAGTACAAATATGTAGAAACACCTTTCGCATCCTTAACATGTCAACGAGAATGCGCTTAAATAACCTCGGATTATGAAAATTAGACAAACTGATGCAACTGCTGAATACATAGTTTTCCTGAACAGAAGCTCCATTTGTGGAAAATTCCCACTTTAATTGCCCGACTTTAAGTAACTCTGCTCAAATTTAATCCTTTCAACTATTGAATGAATACAGTTTACCCCTCAAAATACTTATTAACAGCTTTTTACTAAGAAATTTAAAAAAATATGTTCGCATTACCGGAAATTTCTTTAAAAAATCTCACAATACTCTGTATTATCTAACAGAGTTCTATGTTCATAAAACAACAATATTTCTACATTACACGAATATTTAAGTATAGTAAATATGTAAAATACTCTGAGGCCAAGAAAAATATGCACTCAACATTTAAATCGAATTTAACAGCATAATTGGGTGTATGTACCCATTAAAATCACTATGCGTCGATTGCTGTATAGAAATAATATAATTTTCGTTTATTAAACGAACTTTTGTACAAATACAAACCCCCTGCATAGCCAAGGCTTCTGTTATTGGAGATGTTTGGCACAAGTAAATATGCAGGATTAATACAAATTGCCTCAAGTTACTCTACATTCGAGAAAATCATGTACTTAACCCAAGAAAGACAATTTTCATCGATTCGATGAACACGTGTTTTTTTATTGTTTATTCGCTGTTAGTTTATATAAATTATATCAGTAATAAATAGTGACTTTTACGGCCGAAAGGTGTAAATATGAAAGAAAAAATGGATTCAAAATGTTGTATTTTCCTAAAAATGGCCAATGCTTGGCAAAAATCCAATAAGGATGTAGGAATTGCAAAATCTGCAATACTTTGCTGCTGGTTTTGCCATTGCTTAAAGCTTAGTCTGAAAGTAATCTATTACTCCTTGGAATTATATCTATGCCTATAAGCCTATAAAGTAAATTTTCTGTCGAACATTTTTTAAGCTAGTCACTTTAATTAGAGGTTTGTTCAAAAAAAAAAAAAAATGTTTCTAAAATCTAAATGTGATAGGGAAATTTTTATTTCTAAGAAAACAAGTGTGGGGATAATTAAAGAAATAAATGTGATGCGACTGTTGCCATTTGGTGCAGAAAAATATAAAACAAAGCTCTGCAGATCTGTAACAAAAAACAAATTAGCTCTTTCTGTTTATCAAGCTCTGGATCCAATCTGGATTCCAATGCAATATTTCAACTACTAGTCATTTTAGAATCCATATTAAGGAAAGTAGAGTTTTTTTACTGCGTAAAAGCTCGTATTTTATTCGTTCAAAGCAAACTCTGCTTAAGCCAGATTTGTGTTTTTTTGTTGAGTTCACAAAAACATGGAGAACGCCTTTACAGTTTTCATTAAAAAAAAAAAACAGGTGGACAGATGCAAATTCATAGATTCGTTGAACATCCCCTTAAAAGCTTTTCAACGCGAAAATTTGGCATTGTTATTTAAAGTAATTCGTGCTTATTTAAAGTAATTTTCTGATCAAAACATATTTTATATTATTTGAAGTTATTTCACGCAAATTCATCGATTCGACGAACACCATATTTAAGACATACCAGATATGAAATTGTCCTACAGTTTTGCTCACTGAATTTTATTTTGTTTGAAGATTTTTCACGAAAGTTCATCGATTCGACAAACACCGTCTTTAATAAAAGTCAAGTAGGAAATTTTCTGTAGTTTCGCTCACCGAAACTAATTTTATGTTATTTGAAGTTCTTTCACGCAAATTCATCGTTTCGACCAACACCCTTTTTAAGACATACCAAATATGAAATTTTCCTTCAGTTTTTCTCACCGAAATGAAGTTTATGTTATTTGAAGTTATTCCTCGCAATTTAATCGATTCGTCGAACACTGTCTTTAAGACTTGCCAAATTTGAAACATTTCGATACTTTTGCTCACTGAAACGAATTTTATTCTATTTGAAGTTATTTCACGAAAGTTCATCGATTCGACGAACACCGTGTTTAAGACATACCAAGTATAAAATTTTCTTAGAGTTTTTCTCACCCAAACGAATTGTATTTTATTTGAAGTTTTATCACGAAAATTCATCGATTCGACGTCTTCAAGACTTGCCAAATTTGAAATATTTCGATAATTTTGCTCACCGAGACGAATTTTATGATATATCAAGTTATTTGTGCAAATTCATCGATTCGATGAACACCGTCTTTAAGAAATGTCAAATGTGAAATTTTTATGTACTTTTGCTCATCGAAACGAACTTTATGTTACTTGCAGTTATTTTACGAAAATTCATCTATTCGACGAACACCGCCCTTAAGATATGCCGATTATGAAATTTTTCTATGCTTTTGCTTACTGAAACGAATTTTTTGTTATTTGAAGTACTTTAACGAAAATTCATGAATTCGACGAACACTGTCTTTAAGATTTCTCAAATATGAAATTTTCCTAGAGTTTTGCTCACGAAACGATTTTTGGTTAACTGGAAATTTTCTTACAAATACATCGATTCGACGAAATTCCTTTTAATGACATAACAAATATCTCTCTAGTGCTGTATACACTAAATTAGTATTTATCTTGTTTGAAGAAATTTTTTCTAGTTGCTTCACATACACATTACATACATACACGATTTTAAAAGTACTTTTGTATTTATTAGTTTTTGCGTATGCTGGAATTTATACTATCATATGTACTTGAATACTAAGTATTCACATACATACGTACATACATATGACTGTCTATTTGTAGACGAGTATGTGCCTGTTTTATTTTTGTATTTGGTCTTCCTCTATTAAGTATGCAAGTAGTCGTAGGTACTGGATTCAAAAAACGAAAAACAAAAAAACAATTATCCTCAGCTATAGTACAATTACAATATTTTTCTTTTACTTCTTTACACATATTCAGGTAAATAAGTTGAATACATTGAATGCCTAAAAAATGTTGTCTAAACTAACAATTCCGAAGCTCAATTTATGCGCCAAGAGCGCTAATACCAGGCTGAGAGCGCTTGCGCTCACCATCGCCTGCTTATTGTCCGCTGCGGGTTGCTCACCGATTTCCAAAACTATATTCAAACGCACATTCTGTGGCATAATGGTGCAATAATATTCGCCTTTGGTCTTTTCGGACATTTTATCAATGACCAAATTCATGTCCTTGTCCAGGTGATAGCCAAGAGCGGCATCGACGAGTATTTCTCTGCCAGTGGTGATGGTGTTGTTGTTTTTAAACCACATTATCATATGTTGCGATTCTATTGAAATGGGGCCAAGCGTAAGAAAAAGTGAAAAAAGAATTAGTATTAAATATCGGGCATAAATGTGAGAAAAAAGGTTATGTTCTAATTAATGCTAAATGATAATGCGGATTTGTGTGACTGTCGGTGAAAATGGAAATAGTGGATAATAGTAAAAAGGTGTAGGCGTCGACAGAGGTAGGGGTGGCATTGAAAGGAAATCGTACTTGGCACACACAGATCAATCCAAGGAAAGGGTGTGTACAAAAAAATAGGTGTGAATTTCTATAAACGAACAAAAGATAGAAGCACACATGTGCTTACTTCGAACTTAATTTACATATTTTGTTTTCATTTACATGATATATACGTAAATGCACGAGTATATGTGCGCATCAGCATGTGAAAATGTGAGTGGGTATGTATATATGGAAATATTGTTTGTTTAGTTATGTGATAATGAAGCTACGCTTTGCCAATGAATCATGCCAACTTTACAAATACCCTGTTCAAACGCAAGCAAATACAAGCATGCGTGTGTGTGTGTAGATGCACAAGTGTGTATTGGTAATTGCGTGTTTGGTTCCTCTTTTCCTTTTTGTTTCTTAATTACTTACCATTATAATTTTTAACTGGGCAATTCAAAATCACTTCGGTATCCTCTTTGGCGTACACAGTTTTCTTCTCCTCCTCAAAATATGGCATTAGTGTGGGCGCGGGTTTGACTGGTGCCTTCATGTTCTCAGGGCTCGATTCATCGTAATAGTCTACGTCGACGCTGTCTGGGTTTTGCGATTTTTCACCTGACTTTTGGGCAACATCTGCTAGAACTGCGAAAGAAAAAATGTTGGCCATAGTTAATTAATTGCGTAGCAAATATGTAAGAGCTTCTATGTGACTTGTAACGGATTTGTAAGGGGTAAATAATAATTTTTCATATACATACATATGTATATCACTGTGCAACAAATAATCAGTTTTTGTTATTCGGGAACCAGTGTAATACCCATGTGAAACCAGCGATTTTACGTTGTAATACTGCATACCAGAGACTGGCTTCGAATAGTCTCGAGCCGTCTCGAGCATCATACCCTAAATTTGGTACAAGTAAACACAACTGTCGCCAGCTATCACCCCATTTACACGATGTCTCCACTGGAAGGGAAACATTTTGTTCGGGGGTGAAGGACGGCCGCGGAAGAGGGAAGGGAATTTGTCTCCTGTACTGGCGACACGCTTTGTGCTTCTTATTCGTATTTCCAATCTTAAAGCAATTTTTGACAGTTGCTTCATTCGTTTTCTTCTTTCGTAGAAGAAAGTTCTAAATTATGTGTTGGTTTTCAAGCAAACGGAAGATAACAACGATGACAAACATACGAACGCTGCTTGGGAAATGCACAATTATTTTTGCTAGTAAAGTAGTATAATTTAAAATAGTTATGGGACATGTTTATGTTGATTTCTAATTTTTCCCTGCATTTCTAGATACTCAGTTTAATTTTAAGTTAATTATTTACATATGAAGTATTTTTAATTTAATTTTTTTTATTCAAGTATAAGAACTTATAAATATATTTCAATAAAAAAAAACCACAAATTATTTATTATTTAACCAGTTTGCATTTTTCATTCATATATTTAAGAAACTGTTGTCGAACGCTCACTGCTTTACATGTAAGCGCGTGCTAGAATACATCCGAACCATGCCATTGGACGATGCTAAAGTATTAAATGTCAAAATGTCGCCGAAAACAATTTTGCCCCGTGTGCCCGCGAATGAGACATGAAAAGAGAATTTCCAGTGTTTCCCTTCCAGTGGAGACATCGTGTAAATCGGGTCTATTATGCGGGCATGTAGAGTATAAACATTCTATTTTTCAGTTTGTGTAGTTTGCATGATTGCTGATTTGTGTTTTTGGGTATGCATCATGACGAATACTCGTGAAGTTTAGTATGTTATACATGCATTGATTATGAGCGGAGCACACAATCTCGAATGCTACTCGCGTACTTCTATTTTCTTCTGTATGTACGTAAGTTTATAATACACAGCAAAAGAAGAAGAAGTTGTTCAACTAGTGCATGCAAGGACAAACAATACTCGCAGATCGCGAGTGGCTCGCGCCACAAAACGCTACGAGCCTACCTGCCTCATTTACGCTAACGCCGCTTTAGTGGAAGAAGCGAGCATATTTATGTACATATGTGTATTTTTGCTATTGTCTTACACAATGAGCTAACCGCGCAATAACTATGTATGTATGTACTTTTACTTAAAAAGGATGTATCGCGTACGGGGAAACCAACTATCGGGATTTGCACACTTTGCAGGCAATTTTGGTTTGGCGGGAATACGCAGTTTTTTCGCTGAATTTAGTATTTTATGATTATAAAAACGTCGAAGTAACCGAATATATGTTCCTTTTTAACCATAGCGAAACTTTTTCATGTCGGTGGAAACCTGCTGCTCCGCGCTCTATTCAAAAATGAAACAGTTAATTTCAAATCCGCAACATACATTAATACATACGAGTATGTATGTGGTTTTAATTCATATTAAATATTTATTACTATTATTGAAAAAAAAATATTTCATGAGATCCATCATTTTCGGTTAGTACTAAGAATCCTTAAATTCTATGAGTTAAAGCTATGGAAAAACATTTCATTATACTTGAAACGCACTCAATGATCGCTGTTTAACTAATGCATGCAAAAAAACAATACTCGTACATCGCGAGTGGCTCGCGCCATGGCTGTGGTTACGCGAGCCTGTGTGATACATACAACATTTCTATACTCGTTCATGCTATCAACACTGTGGTAGAAGACACGAGTATCAATTTGTTACCGCAACCGTCGTGCACAAACAGCTAACGGCTCATTATTTGCTACTGAACATAAACGCCTGATCATACAATGCACTAGTAAAAGATCGCGTATACACACAATCTAGGTATCCGTCGCAGCTCTCTGCTGCATACTCAGTTTTTCATTTTATCATCAATTTAAATTTTTAAGCACCTTTAAGCTTCCAAGAACTTAATTTTTAATGAATAATTTTAAATATTATACTTATACACACTCCATGGCATTGATATGGTTATAAAATGATAGCAGATATATCCAGCAATTAAAATGTCGTTTACTTTTTGCCAGAATGTTTTATTTTATTGTCATTGCATTAATTTTAATTCATAGGAGCAAAGTTTAACTATTTTTTTACATTTTTATAAAATATTTAAAAAAATGGGCATGTCTTTTTTTTGCAAATATTGCTGGTTATATTTTACCCCAAAAATAAGAGAAAACATAATTTTCTGCACTACACATACAATGTAATTAACGCCCCTTCTTTTGTTCGTATAATTAGTTACGGCTCTGGCCGCGCCTGAAAGTGCTCTGTAAAACATTTTACATTTGTACGCATGACTAACACTGTTAAAATAACACTCTCTGTTATTGCCATCAAAGTTGACTCAACTCCGTTTTGAAAGAGGGTATATGGCAGAGAATATATGAGATTTAACATAACAGCAATTTAAACATTTACTGCTATATTTAGCTGTTGTTAACACGTTCGGGGACGTGAATGCTATAGCATTCAAATTTTAAAGCCAAGGTTTGTTCATTTAATTTCGTGTAACTTAAAGTTTTTGTACTTAATATACATTTCAAAGTAATGACCACTTGATTCATTAAGTACTTTCATATAACAGTTAAACTACGATGTTCTGACTACTCTTATATATATGTATAATCAGATTTTGGATATTACAACTAGTTTCAAAAATAATTACCTGTCTATTTTTGCAGCTCCCTATATCATGTCTCGACTATATCATGTCTATGTTATCTCAATCGATTTTCAGGTGTAGGAAAATTTCGAAACATGAAAATTTCAAAATGCGATATCTCTGCGAAAAAAAATGATATTTGAGCAAACAAAACGCCATTTGAAAAAAGAAGGCTTGTATTTAAAGATGCCATCCTTTAATTTTGGTGAAAGAAAACATCTGCAAGGCTACATAACCTCAAATATGGGCAAAAATGGTGTTTTTTGCACTTTTAGGTTAGGATATCTCGAAAACCAGAGCGGATAGAGCAATTCTGAGGCCAGATTTGGATTCAGCGCATCATAAACCTTCGGAAATATATAGTCTGGTTTCTGGGTCTGAATGTTGGTTAAATTTTGTCGGCCTGTGTAATCATGTACGCGCTTCGCTAATGTATTGGTTGCTCCGCTTAGCAGCTCAAAATCATACGACTAAATAAAGATAGCGGAAAAAACTTATAGACAAAAATATTCACAAAAGAATGCTCTATAAAAAGGTTCTGATGTATATTTTCCATAAAATCAATAAAAAAAAAGTTATTACGCTTTAAAACAATTGATCCCTTAATTTTTCGCGTAATTTTGTTTATAACTTTTTTATTATTAATTTTACAAAAAAAAGTTTTGAATGAAAGTTGTAGATAATATTATTATCTACATAAAAGTGGTTTACAAAATTTTCGTAACTTTCGAAATTCACGAGATAATCGCAAAAACTAGTTGCACCCTTATTTCCAAGATGGCGGCCGCGGGACACAACCCCCGACCCCGAAAACTCAAATTTAAGTTCACAGTGATGGGCTTTACATAATAAAACCATAAACTCGCATCCTCCTAAAATTACGAAGTTGGCTATTTTTTTCGTCTCTTTTGACTGGACTAGTAACAAAAACGATGATACAAAACGCATTTCACTCGATACCACATCGATTTTTTAAGTTAAATCGTAAAATCGTAACTCGACATACATAAATCTTGATCGATTGACTTAAAATTTAAAATGCCCAAGTATATTCACAATTACACTATGCTTAGAAGTGCGAATGGATTTTTATTTCTATTAGATATACTTTTTACTTTTAAAAATTTTCGAATGATTTTTTTTTTTTTAATTTTTACTCAACAAAACTTCTTCTCTACTTCTGTAGGTATTTACATACCTTAATGTAAAAAAAAACTCTAACTCATTTTTTGTTACTTTACAGGAGAAACAAAAAACTGCACGTTAACTTAATCAGCACATGAATGAGTTCAATTAGAGCTTTGTTTACGTATTTTAGTTACTTTGTCCAATAATATATTTAAAAACAAAAAACATTGAAAAACATTAAAGTCCATTAAAAAATCATTTTGGAAAAAATATGAGTTACAATATACAAAGTGTATTACGGTAATGATATACAAGGTGACGTAAAAGTCATCATCCAATTTTGTTTTTGAATAATTTGACAATTTTGTTTTGACCTTTAGCCGTTCTATTGCCTTCCTGTTTGTATATTGCAGCTGTCTAACTCGCAAGTGTCAAATGTGATTGACATCCGATGCCAGTTCTAAGTCAACTCCGAACGGCCGATCCCAGATGTTTTTATGAAGAGTTTTTTCATGGCTGAAAAACACTCGGAAGTTTGCTATTGCTTGCCGAGGGCGACGGCTATTAGAAACAACTTTTTCGCGTATTTTGCTGTTTCACGCACGGAGATGCGAACCTATGCACTCCTGAATGAAGGGATGGTGATCAATTTTGCGCCATCTTGTTTAATCAATTTTATTTTTTGTCCACCTTAAATAGATTTACTAAAAATTCCAAGTGCAGTTGATCCGCATGCGCGCACTTCGTAAACAGGCTTCGCAAGAAAAGCTATGCAGCTGCGAGTCTTTAATATTACTTAACGAAAGAAAAATTTAAATAATAATAATACTGTGTAGTAAAGAACTCTTTCAGAACTTTGATTTATTTTATTGTTCCGCTGAATAAAGTTTAGAAAATGTGTTACTTTTTTACTTAAGTAATTACACTGTGCAGCAGCCAAAAAGAGACCAGGATGCGGTTTACCAATCAAGAAAGAGGAAGAGCTGTTTGATATTGGACCAGCTGCCGTCTTTCTCTAACAATTGTCACAGTTTGTTTTGGTTTTTTTTTTTGCAGTGTATAGGAGTTTTCTTAATTTGGTCTCAAGTTGATCTTTGAATTATTTGAAAAAAAAAACTCCCATAAATCTTCATTAATGGTAAATATTGTCATTAAGGGGACAGATACCTGTAAAATTTCGAAAACAAAAAATTGTTTCATAAAATGTTAATACAATCCTTTAAAAATATGTCAAAAAATGTTTAGAACGTAAATTTAAGTATTTCTTATATTATGGATCGTCAACCGTGACGACTCTATTCTTTGCGTTTGATCGCTGTTTTCAAATTTTAGACGCGTTTTTCTCAAAACTATATTTTTCGAATTGGCGTACACGATCACTCGAAAAGTTATTGACCGATCTCCCAGAAATTTTGCACGTACTTTTTTTTTGTGATATTACTTTCTATGTGAATTTACAAGTTTTTGAAAATTTTTGGAAAAAATAATTTTTTCGAAGCAAAAATAGTAAAAAAATTTGCTCCAAAACTCATTTTTTTGAAGCATTTTATTCCGCGAACTTTTTTTTCATTTGTTTTTAATTCATATAGAAATTATGACATTAATAAACAAAAAAAATTGGTTCTTTTTTGTATTCAGGTCACTGACGCCGATGCTACAATGGCCGCCGATTGAGAAGTCCCGCTGCGACCTTCCTGGAAGAATTGAGTGTACATCCGCCATTTTAAATTATTAAATTAAAAAAAAATGTTTATATTATTTTAATGTATAAATAAGCTGTATGCCAATTTTGAAAAAAATATATTGACTTCTTCATTTTAAATAATTTTAATGAAAATCAGGGAAAATATGGCCGTTTATAGGTATCTGTCCCCTTAAATAATTACACTAAAGAGACAAGCATGCGGTTTAGCAATTAAGGAAGAGGAAGAGCTGTAATACTGGATCAGCTGCCGTCTTTTCTCTAAATGTCACAATTTATTTATTTTTTTTGCTTTTGGTTTTTTGCTCTGTATTGGAGTTTTCTTAATTTGGCCTCAAGTTGATCTTTCAATTATTTGAAAAAAAAACTCGTATAACGCTATATTTACTTTTAATATTGTTTATAAGAATCTTTAAAAGAATTTAGTGACGCATATTTTTGTGGAAGATTTTAACTCAATATTTTTTACACGTGTGGCTTATTTTGACTATTATTTAAAAAAATCGGAAAAATATTAAATTTGCAGCGTCAATGGAAGGTTCCATGAAAATACTCCCCTGAAAATTTGAGTTGGAGCCTTTTCCAACGAAAAGATTGTGCGACAACGGACAAAAATACGCCAATAATTTGTTTCTAACACTTTTCAAACTGTCGTCTCACTATCTTCGCCAATGAATTACAATACATACAGAAGGGTGCCTCACAAAAAATGTTTTTCGACCAATTTGTCGCAAAGTGTTATTATTAAAGAAAAAAATAAAAACGAGTAAAATTTTATTTTATTTATTTATATTTTTTTTCGTTCATAAAGACGTGACTATTTTAGTTTGCATAATTTGGTTTTTTATCTTACAACGATTGCTACTAAAATATGAGCGCAAAATCAGTGACTTTAGCACCTTAAGCTTAACTTGAAGTTTTTTCTATATTTTGATATGAATTTTCCATGAAATCAGTATTCACATTTTAACGAATTTAACGGTTATGTTCTGAGGCACTTAACTTTCTTGTTTTCGTGCTGAGGCAAAATGAAACGCAAATAATTTTACTCGCATATACATAGAATAGGCGAAAAGCTACAAATAAAGTAGCGGCAAAAATGCGTCAGAAAATACTCAAAAGGAAGGTCAATTAAAAATTCCCAGCCAATAATGGGCCAATGAGTAATTTAATGAATTTAAGTACGTGTGAGCATGTATGTATGCCCATATTGAATTATTTATACATATGTATGTGTTTTTGTGTATATGTAAGTACATATGTAGTTGCCATTAAGGGTTAAAATGGATAAAAATCGTTAAAAAGATTAAAAAGTCATGAACAAAACAACTGTTAATTTCAACAAAAAACAGAACAAGAAAAAAATTTCCCGTACACAATTTCTGAATTCCTCAATTAAATAAAACAAAAAACAAAAAAAATTAAAAATATTCTCAAATGTCGTGTTGAGCATGCGTAAATACATTGCGACAAAGATATCATGTAAATAAATGTAAGAATGTGAGTGTATACATATGTACATACATACATACATACATAAGTATGCACATAAGTACGCGCGCATGTGTGTAAGTACCCCGGGTGCACATGAGTACAGCACTTAGATCGAGGAGAAATTGAGAAGAAGAAAAAACAAGCACGCACACACAAATAATTATAATGAAGCAATTAAACATTGAAATAGCTTAGTGGTGGATTATGGCATATTCGATGAATAGAGTTCCAGTAGCTAACCCGCTCATTGGCATGCTACTGTTGCAAAGCGAACTTGGAAGTGCATACATGCGTCACATACACATGTACATACACACAAGCATATGAACAGATGTACGATATGCAAGAATTTATGTTGTGTACGCTTAGCAAAATAACTACAAAAATACATGTGTGTGTGTGTGTTTGTACAGTGGTGGCTAACTAATTGGAGCTTATAGTAGTATTTTAATTAGCATAACACACATGCGTACATTTTTCATAGCAGGAGTGAATCTTCTGTTGCAATTTGTGATCTTTGAGCCCATTTACAAACTAATTTTGAGCGAGAGCGTAGGACAATTTTTTGGTGATAATATTAGTTTGGGGAGAAAGAAATCCATTATTTTTGCGTAAATTTTTTGCGCAAACAGTTTAAAGCGGTTTTATGGTCGATCTTTAGCACCTTGGCGATGCCACGACTACTAACATGCCGGTCAAATTCGATTATTTCTGCCATTTTAACGACATTATCGACATTTTCTGTACAATCCAAAATGTCTGAACCCAAGGCCTGGGATGCATTTACGCTCAAAGAAAACTTATAAAATGTACCGAATTTTCTCTTTTCTGGAACAAATGAAAAACAACAAAAGAATCTTTTTAGTGTCAAATGCCACCTTGACAACGAGCATAAACTTTCAATTGTTTGATTGATACTTTACGAGATATCGATCACTACAGCCATCTACGAGAAAATCATCCCCAAACTAATATTTTGTGACTAACTACATTAAATATTTGTGAAGTGGAAGTATGGCTCTACATAAAATATGTTTGCTTAGCTTGCCGAGACAGCCATTTAAACGAATTTTTATTCTTCTAATAAAGCAAAAAAGTCACTGCGAAATTAAACTGTGATTTTGAAGAAATTTCAAAAAGAAACCAGCCCAAGCTCACTTTGTCGAATAGCTGTTCTGCTCTTAATATAAATTAAAATTGTTAACAAAACATTATTCTATAAAAAATGTGTGCCCTTGAAGTCATAAACAAAATACAAGAGGAACTTCGTAAGAAAAGGAAACGCTAAACTATTATGGGGGGTATGTGACCACGAAAGTCGTTCCTGTACAAAAACGACCAAGAATAGCTTTATTGAATACATAGAATTACAAAATATTATACTAATAGGGAGTTTTTGATTGACAACCACGTCTGCTTATTCAATCGTACTGCACGTCCATCAACGCTTGATAAAAGCAGGACTGCAAAGCAAACTTGGAAGTGGGTGATAGATTACCAGGTTTGGTCAATATGCTATGGTGAAGATCAAAATTGTGCGAGCAACTTTGTCAACGGGCACTCGGAAACCGAATTTTTTTAATAAAAACTCGACAGGGTTACCTCGGACAATTGATTACCCAATGAAAACTCTTTGATTTTTTGATTTCAGATGATCCAATGCTGAGAAAAACTGTCCACGGCAAATTGCCTTTTTTCGAGACGTCTGCGTAGATCTGCTGTCAACGGCTCAATTTTGTATATTTTCTTGTGAAAATTTTTGAAAATATTTTTGAAATATAAGTTTACAGTATACTAATTGGATAAATAAATTTACATGAATCATCTTTCCAAAAAAATTCATAAAGAAGTGCATATTTTTAGTGGAATTAACCCTACCCTCCCCTTAAACACACCTTCTGAATACTTTTCACCATGAGGACTGCTCATTACCTTAAGACTTCAGTTTAAAGCAAAGAAGAGAATCGAAGTCGAGTACTCACAAACCAGCTCGATTGCCAATTGAACGGAAATACGTTTTATGGTGTGTTAAATCAATGACTGAACAACTTTCCCGATTCCCATTACAGAAAAAAATTGTAAAATACTATTCTCTGTGGTTGCAGGAGATGTCGACAAATTCAAGGTGTCGCGTTGGTACTTCTACTAGAAAATTGTCGAAATTCAGTTTCTAAAGTGATCTAAGGAATCCTGACTCTTCTACTACTAAGCAAATGTAAAGAGAATAATGAATTAGAAATCCCATTAGGATTTGGATCCAAAAGCTTACATACGGCTAATCATGCGTATCATAAGACTGAATTGAGAGGAAACGCAGGCGTATGGAACTGAATAGTCGGCCAATGTACTTTTTATCTATTGCACCGATCACTATGCCTAGAGGTTTCTGTTTATAATTTGCTAGTGCATATTATTTCAAGGAGCTGTTATAGAAGGTGGCGCAAAATTAATCACCCTATGGGAAGATTTATAATGTTTGCAAATTATGTCGTTCGATCACATTAGACACTTGTGAACTAAACAGCTGCAGTCTACAAACAGACAAGCAATGAAGCGCGTAAAAGTCAAAATAAAGACTTCAATCACTCAAAATCAGTTTTTTCTATTTAGTAAAAAAGTTATTCAAAAACAAATTTGGATGTTCAGTTTAGCGTCACCTTGTATAATTCCAAATATGTGTGCTAGAAAAAACCAAAAAATTACGAGAATCAGAAGCGGGAGATGCAAGCTTTTTCTCAAATTTTTATTTAACGTTTGTTTTAGGTAAACCTCTTTAAGATCGATATAGTTTTCTTAGCGTCTGGTATTTTTTCAACTCTTCATAGTCTTTCAAATATGCAATAACTTTTTTAATTGAGCTAAATTCCAATTTATGGCCGGACCCTCGTTGTTTCAACTGAATTCCTAGGAGTCACATTTTCATGCTAGGTAATAGAAGACAGTTTGAGGTAACCAGGTCGGGCAAGTATGAGGTAAAAAAAAAAAAAACATAAAAACTGCTTAATTTTTTTCGGTCAACCTTTTTTATTTTTCAACATAGTCTCCTTTTAGGCTTATACACTTCATCCACCACTGTTCTAGTTCCCTTCCGAAAACTTGAATTTGTCTAAGTCTGAAAAATAGTCATTCGCGAGCCATTTCTTCAAATTGGAGAACAAATAGGGATCCGAGATAGCCAAGTCTAGGGAATAGGGGGGATATCAAACGAATTGGAACCCTATTTCCATTAATTTTGCAACCACAACTACTAAGGCGTAGGCTGAAAATCACTCGACTTCCTCGATTTAAACGAATGCCAAACACAAAGAAATAGTCCGATCTGGATGAAACTTGTTGTGTGTCCTTAAAAAAACAATATTATATATTTATTATAATTTTTTTAATTTTAATAATTTAAAAAATAGCGCTGAAGTTGATCCTCCCGAAAAATTGGGCATAGACGGTGTTGCCCATTTTGGCTCTTCTATTTATTTGAAACACAAAACAATAAAAATTATTAATTAGTATGACTGTAGCTATGTCCCGTACTAGAATAAAAAAAAGTTTACAAAATGGTGCGGTTTTGAATTTGACACTCTTTCAGTTTGTTAATCAAATAAATACGAAATAATTGAAATAATAATATGATTCTAGTACGGGCGATAGCCATTGATGTTGTGAACAACATATTAAAATTCGATTGGGTTGAAGAGTTTTTTTTTTACAACACCAGCCCGAAAAAAATCGTTTCGAGATAAATGAGTTCAAACTTTGAGAGTGGATATTTTCCATTGATGGCGCCGCGTGACGAATCTGACTCTACCTGCTGAAACGGCTGTAGAATCGAAAATACTGGGAATATCCTCCCAAAAATTTGACTGTATATTCTTAAAAGACCATACTCTCGAAATATCAAAAGAAAAAAAATAAATTTTTTGAAAATTCTAAACCACCGGGACCCCTTAACCCGGTGAAACAGCTCTTTTTTTGCTTTGTGGTGTCTTGTTTAATATTAATTGCACCGGATTATAGCAATGCCCACCGATTGTACTTTCTTCTAGAAAAACTCTCAAAAACAAAAAACCTTGAGCAGTAACTAGCAGCCTGAGTTCAATGTATTTGTTTTCAACGTAACAGTTTTGCCCGAAAAGTCCCTTGGTTTGGCTGCCTTCTGGTCTGTCAATACATGCATTATAATGCAAAAAATTACGCGCCTTTCGCTTAATCAGATCGAAACTGCATTAGTTTTGGCATTAGATATCTAAATATGCTTGTTGCACACCGCCAACAATTGCGGCACCCGCCAGTCTGACACCATTTTCACACTTAACTTACCGTTTAAAATAATTATGGCCATTCACGTTTCTACTTGTACATTACCGGAACGACCTGGATTTGTATCCGGCCAAGGACTGTCACTTTAGCAGCAATTTACATGCTCTTACAACAATAACAATTTCGGGTACATTGACACGCCTGTTGTCTGTTGCTCGAAGTAATAAAAAAGAAATTAGGGAAATATATTATTCGACCACATCACCTTATATAGTTGCCCACCGCTGTACGAACATGTGTATAGTATCTACGAGTGTCTCTATTCGAAACCATTCACGTGTATAAAAAGTTTACAAAAGCTGATATTCAGGCAATTTTTATGTATGTATGAAGTATGTAAGTATGTATGATATGAATACATGTATTATGTACAACTATGCGTAAGTATGTTTTCACTTGTATGCACGCATGTATGTTAATTTGTTTGCGCATTTCCGCCCCTCAGTTTGACCGTTTTTGCCATTGCGATTACTGTATTTCTATTTCTATTTGTATTTCTATTTCTGTTTCTATTTCCAATACCATTTTCATTTCCATTACTTAGTAAGTTTGTAATTTTTTTAATATGTCCATTGATTAGAAAAAATGCATTTCTGCATAAATATGCAACTATGTAACTATGCATATATGTATGTGCATGTGTATGTGTGTTGGTTTGAGTGTGCGCGCTCTTTAATGGTGTATTAAATTCTTATCACAACACACAAAATTGCTTCACAGCATGCGAGCTTTAGGAAAGCTGCTGTCGCTGTTGCCAATGCTGCCACTGCTGCCACTGCGCGCACTGCTGCTGTTTCTATGTTTGACACGACGAAATGCCATAACATAGTTTTGCTGTGTTGCCGCAAAACACAGAAACGAAATGTTAATAAATATATGTATGTATCTATGTACGTACACTTGTACATATGTATAGGTATATATGTATATGTATATATGTATGCGAGTATATGAAATAAAAGTTCATGAATAGACGTATATGTACTCGTACATATCTACACAGGCGCATATTTACATACAAACATATAAACACACATTTTTCTCCCCGACTAGCAGCGCAAAACTTGCAATATTGGCAAAACGAGATGCAAATTCTGAGAATTCAAGTTTTATTTGCCATATTCAAATTTCATGGCTTGTTTTTTTCACTTTTTTTTGTGGCTTGAAAAATTTAAAAAACGGAATATTATGATTTTACATTTTTTTTTCTATTCTAACATCTTATTTTATTTCTTTTTTTGAGCAAACTCAAAATCCTTATTCTCGGTCGCTCCTTTTCATGCATGCTTAGCTGGCCACAATTGAAGACTTACTTGATCTCCGCAACCATCACGAATCAGGATGTCAGGATGACCTTTTAAAATGTGTTTACACGCAGAACAAACCATGTTTTAAATTTAACTTTTCTTGCAAACTGAAAAAATTTTGAGAGAGAAAGAGAGATAGTGTGGGAATGAGTGCCGAAATTTTTATTCGGCCTCCGATCCTAATGGCATATCTCCATAAGGAAACAGTTGTTATCGATTAGCTGTCAATTTGCTTGAGCCATGTCAACACATACATTGATATGTATTTTTGTGTGCGGGCTTTTGAGTCTTGATACAAGGTGGCACAAAATTAATCACCCTCTCGGAAGATTTATAATGTTTGCAAATCAGATTTGACATAAATTCCTCGTGCCGTTCTTTTTCTGATTTCAATGTGCTTTACTAGTACCTAATACAAAGTGGCGCAAAATTAATCACCCTCTCGGAAGATTTATAATTTTTGCAAATTAAGTCGCACATCAATCAATAGAGACAAGCGATGGATCGCGAAAAGATTTTCACCATTCAAAATCTTTTGTTTTTTATTTAGTAAAAAAGTTATTCAAACAAGAAATTGGATGATTAATTTTGTGCCACCTTGCATAAGCATTTGTGAGATGGCGTCAACCAAGTATTGGCGTCATTGCATTGGAGCGCTTAAAGATAAAAAAATATGCAAAAATAGGTAAAAAAACGAAAAAGAAAAAAATCAAAATTATAAGTCAATAGGTTTCAGTGTGATTTAGAAGCAAATAAAACTCACGCAAACAAAAATTGCTAAAAACAAGATGCCGCAAATCAACAGTTTACGCTCATTTCAATTATAATGCCACGATGAGAGTTTAGGGTACTTATCAAGATATTTATCCTGATATTTATCGCTCTTCATGAGAAATGAATGGGCGACCATTGGCAATATATTGCCTGATAGGCATAGGCAACAAGATATATACTTTTGCCTGCGAAGATGTGGGGTAAGATCTACTGAGATAATAAATCAAAAACGGGCAAAATATTCACTTAGTTATGCAATAAAAATTCCATGCAAATTTCAAATTTATGAAGTTTATTAAAAATGTTTTAAAAGTCTTTTCTAAAAATATTTATTATGAATTCAGATTTTGGGGGCCACTGAACCAAAATACTAAAATAAATATTTAACAGATCAATACCTGCCTGCTTTAGTAGCACTTTTCTGTGTTTCAAGCTATAATAACTCCATTATAAGTACAAGCTGAGGGCCATAGTAGCCGTAGCAGCCATAGCCTTCTTAACTAGGCTTGTAATTTTAAACGTAAGCCTCAGTTTGTAATAATAATAATAACCTCCTGTATGCAAATAATTTCAGCGATATGCCAAGTGTCATCTAAATTTGTTTTTGAATAACTTTATAATACTCAATGAGCGCTCCATTGCTTATCTCTTTGTATTCTGCAGCTGTCTCTTACAAGTGTCAAATATGATTGACGTACGACGCCATTTGCAAAAATTATACATTTTTGATGGTGTAATCAATTTTGCACCATCTTCCACTATATATTTAGGTGAAGGTCAGATGATTTCTGAATATCGAAAAAGAGAAAAAAAAACACATCAATTATGGAGAAAACTGAAATTCGTGCCGGTTAAGTGTCGCGGAAAATAGGAAAAACACTATCGATCATTATGGAAGAAATGTCATCTGTTTACAGCTTGCCTTGCCCATGAAAAGCAATGCTTCATTAAACCCATAGTATATATTTACACATATGAGAAAGCAAACAAGCTAGAAAGTCAATATTCAAGTACTCAGAACAGATATTATTGAAAAAGGCGAAACACTTGCTTTAAAAGTTGCACGTTTGAAAGAGCAACATAGAGCAAAAATGACACTTAGTCATCTATGACCGTCTTGAGAAACTTTCACAATCATCTTGGTATGCCCAAAGCCAAGGCAAGGTGGGTGTCACGAATTCTCAGACTACTACAGAAGTAACAGAGTGACGAGTTTTTACGCTAATTTTGGAATTTCTATAGTGAGAGCTGGGATTATTTTATGAACCACTTTATCACTATGAGTCTGAGTCAGTACAGGGGCACAAAAAAGGTACGTAACATCTAATGAGTTGTGACAACTGCCTTTTGTGATGCAGAAGTTAATTCCTTGGTCGATTTCATAGAAAAACATGTCAATATTACCTACTGCTAGAAAAACCATATCATGATATTAAAAAAAAATATATGTATATATACAAAAATGAAATCAAGGCATGTTTCTTTGCACGAAAATGCGCACTTCCACCAGAGTCATGTTGCCTGCCCTACCCAATTCAGGCTACGAAATGCTTAACTTTTCTAGCTTTGGTTCAGATTTGATTTTTTCCGATTATGAGTTATTTTTAATAATGGCAAAAAGCTGAGTGAAAAGAAATTTCAAGATGAAGTTGGCTATATTTGTCTATTTTGAAGTCCTAAAGATAATTTATTGTGCATCTAATGGATATGAATTTGTTTTATTTCATTATGTTTTACTTAAATTTGATTCAATAGAAAATAGAATAACAAAGTGAATTTATTTTTTTATTTGTTATTATTTAATACTCAATTTTGCTTAACATTGCAGTCAAATTTTCCTTTTTATTTTTTTACCTAATGTCGCGATTAAAAATTTTATTTTATTTGTTTACTTAATTTCACAATAAAATTTTCTTTTAATTTTTTACTTAAGGGGACAGATACCTGTAAAATAAAACAAATAAAAAATTTTTTTTTAATAAAATTAAATTAAATTAAATAAAAACCTAAATTTAGGTATTTCTTACATTATAGATAGTCCACCGTGACGACTCTATTCTTTGTGTTCGATCGCTGTTTTCAAATTTTAGACGCGTTTTTCTCAAAACTATATTTTTCGAATTGGCGTACACGATAACTCGAAAAGTTATTGACCGATCTCTCTGAAATTTAGCACACATTTTTTTATGATATTACTTTCTATGTGAATTTACAAGTTTTCGAAAAATTTTGGAAAAAATAATTTTGTGGAGCAAAAATAGTACGAAAATTCGCTCCAAAATTCATTTTTTTAAGCATTTTATTCCGCGAATTTTTTTCCATATTTTTTTAATTCATATAGAAATTATGACATTAATAAAACAAAAATTCTTGGTTTTTTTGTATTCAGGTCACTGACGCCGATGCTACAATGCCCGCCGATTGCGAAGACCCGCTGCGACCTTCCTGGAAGAATTGAGTGTACATCCGCCATTTTAAATTATTAAAATAAAAAAAATAAAAATGGTGTACTATTTTAATGTATAAATAAACTGTATGCCAATTTTGAAAAAAATATATTGACTTCTTCATTTTAAATAATTTTAATGAAAATCAGGAAAAATATGGCCGTTTACAGGTATCTGTCCCCTTAATGACGCAAAACAATGTAAATTTTTTTGCTTAATGTTGCAATCAATTTCTTTAACTTTTTGCATTTGCAATGCATTTTTTTATTCTTTTACTTCACTACTTTTTTATTATTTTTTATTATAAATTGTTTTTTTTTACCTTTTGTACCGTTATTTGTTTATTTCTTTTATTACTTTTTTACCTAATGTCGCAATAATTTTTTTTTACTATTTTTATTTTTTTACTTAATGTCATGATAAACATTTTTTTATTATAATTTTTTTTATTTAATCTTGCAATAAAATTTTATGTTTAGTTTTTGCTTGATGTCGCGATAAAATTAAAATAAAAAAATTAGAAAGAATGAAATTATTTTATGAATATACAAATCACATAAACGAGCTTTTGAAAACTTTTTTTTTACGAATAAGCCCATTACAATTCAACCAATTCATCTATATTATAATTTGTTGGCAACGAAAGCATTTTAAATGTTAGTGCAGAACCAAACATTTCTAATATCCATAAATTCTTTTCAAAGATAGGTATAAGCTCGAAAGTCTTAATTCAAATAAGAAAAAAGTTAATTGATATTTTTTAAAAGGAAAGTGATTGATTTTACGTTCGAAACTTTTTAGGTCAAATTTTCACCCTATGTTTTTAAATACATACATACATATATATGTACATAAATATGCATGTACATAGATTTTAAAATCGCTTAAATGTTTTTAGTGGAGCAATATCGGCCATATGTGCACGAGTAGAGACAAATGTGTATGCCTCAATGTTTAACCAAGAAGCCACTGCCTTCATTGGTATTAAATACGAGTAGTTACGTGAAATATTTACGCTAATCCAATATGCAATCTTAAAATCCTCAAATTGTGCGCACACTTCACACACACACCGTTCACACACACACATAAATATATCTTAAAAACACCAAAAAAGCATAAAAAGTAGTAATAATGTCCTTTACACACCTTTCATTCGTTGAAGGACAACTTTTAAATGCCGACTATGTATGTATGGTACCCACACACATACCTACATATGTACATACATACGTATAAGTACATTACATGTTTCGGCAAAATGCTCTCCAAGCAAATCATGGCATACACGCACTTAAAAAAATTGTGTGGAAAAAAAAATGTTCCCCCTCCTACTAATTGCGAAATTTAATATTTTGTTCAGTTCGCATTCACATACCAGAACTATTTAGGCACCCAAAAATAACCCATCCCAACAGCAGAACGGCGGAGACTGCATTGTTGCGCACTGATGTCATGGCTGGCTGGCTGGCTGGCTAGTTGGCTGACTTCCCCGAAGTGAAAGAGAAAATTTCGATAATTTGTACCAATTGACAATCTGAGGAATCTGCTGATGAATGCAGATAGATAGATAGATAATCACAAGCAGCTGCCGTATGAACAAATTCAAATTAACGCGTTTGCACTGCCACTCGACGATACTTTGAACAGCAGCCACAAAAACCACTTTTAATGCACTTGAATTTATTTAAATATTTTTTGATTATTTTTTTTTTAATTTTTTTTTTAAGCACCACTCTTATTTTTATTAATATTTTTTCCAGTTAACAGGACACCGTGTTTTTTGTTTGAATGCACACCAACGAAGGCGGAATGTTTTGATGGTTTTTTTCGCACAGCCACAGCAAACTGAATCACTACATTCGAAATATTTGTACTCAGGCGAATCGTTTTGTCGTTGCCGTTGCTGTTGCTGTTGGCTTTGCTGTCGTTGTCGTTTGTCGTTATTGGTCGTTGGTATGTTTATTTGTTTGTTTGTACACATTAATATACGCATACATATGTATGTGCATACATACTTGTGTGTATATGTAAGTATGTCAGGCGTAGAAATATGAAAGAATGACGTGAGACTCCTCTGCGCGAAGAATACCCAATATTTCAGCATACGAATGAAGTATCTACCCAACCTATGGATGCATGCACTAATGTCTCTGTGTGTGTATGTGTGTGCATATGTTTGTGACAGCGGGTGCGGGTGTGTTTGTGTATGCATTTCTTGTTAATAAAAACCAAAAAACAAAAAAACAAAAACAAAGCCGAAAAAGCCAAAGTCACCACACTGCGGCGGCATGCGCCGAAGCTCCAGTATCAATAGAATAGCTATGCCACCACCATCATCGTCGTCGTTGTCGTCGTCGCCGTCGTTACCGTCCGTGCCGCCACCACCGTCGCACCCTCACCATAGTCATGGGCATTAACAAATGATTTTTCCCCGTTCAATACTTGCAAATGTATATTTCCTGGGTGCGTATTCTGTATAAAAGTTCGCTGGTATATCAGCGCGTATAAAAGTTATGCCATGCAATTTATAACAGCAAGCAGTATAGCACTGAAAATGCAGACACACATACATATACACTCGTTGAGCATCTCTTTCAAACACTTTGCCGTAGCATACAGAACTGGGCGGAAGCACTCGCAAGCATAAAAGCTTCGTGTAGTGTGGAAAGGCGGAAAGCTTTTTGCCCGGATTTTAGCTTTTATTACGTACGATATTTTCCTCGAACTGTAGGTGTGTGTGAGGTTGTGTACTGGGAAACATTTCGTGCTTCAAAATATGGTCACTGCTAAAGTTGTTTTAAAGAAGAGCTTACTAAAGTTTGGCTGATTTTACCTTTCATTTGAAATGAAATAAATCGATTTATGTGAAATTTTGTGCAGCAAAGAAAAAAAATAATTATGAAATTTTACAATATTTATTGCATAATAGACGAATAATTTTTATTTACATTTTCGTGTGTTCATTGCATGTCTCACCAAAAACAAATTCCATTAGAATTCTAAAATGTATAATATTTTAACATTTTTGTCGAAATGTTTTGAAAAATTTTCGGAAAACTTTTACGATTTGCTCCAAAAAGCCACGTTTTTTAATAGAATAAATGTGTTTTTTTAATAAATTAAATTTTTTTGTAATAAAATATTTTTTTATATTACACAATGATTTTTTTTAATAAAATTATTTCTTTAATAAAACTAGTTTTTTTTAATTAAATTAGTTTTTATCCATTTTTTCCCCCAAAAGATTAACTCAGATAACAAAAGAGTTTAGAAGAACTGCATACAAATTTTATCAGCGATATCAAGAAAATGACAGTTCTGCGCTATTTTGAATTTTTTTGGAAATGGATAGGGAAAAGTTGAAGAATTCATCCAAAACTTTATCGTCTTATACTTCGGATTTTTTTAATAAAATTAATTTTTTTAATAGGTACAACTAAATTTTTTTGTGATAAAATAATTTTTTATATTTTTTAATAATTTTTGTTTTAATTTAGTTTTTTTAATTAAATTAGTTTTTAGACATTTTTCCACAAATCGGCTTGTACGCCAGATTTTTTAAATAAAATTAATGTTTTGTTTCTAATAAAATAAAAGTTTATTGTAAAAAAATAATTTTTTTTAATACATTTTTTTTTGATTTTTTTCTTAAATAATTTTTTTTTTTGATTTTCTTAATAAAATAATTTTTTATTTTCAATAAAATATTTTCCTTTTTTTATTAAATATATATATTTTTTTAATTAAATTAGTTTTTAGCCATTTTTCCCCAAAAGATTAACTCAGATAACAAAACAGTTTAAGATCAGAAGGACAAATTTTATCAACGGAATCAAGATAATGACAGTTTTGCGCTATTTTTATTTTATTTTTTTTGAATAGGTTACAGAAATCTTTATCGGCTTATACTCCAGATATTTTTAATAAAACTTAATTTTTTTGTAATAAAATAATTTTTTTTTAATTATTTTTTTTTATTAAAATTATTTTAATTTTTTTTAACAAAATTATTTTTTATTTTTAATAAAATTATTTTTTATTTTTAATAAAACTATTTTTAATTCTTTTAGAATATGGGCTTAAGAAAAAGTTGAAGAAGTCAGCCAATTCTTTATCTACTTATACTTCTAAAGCATCATGGGAAAAGTATTTCCTCACTTTTTCTACTACGCGTCCCAAATTTTTTTCTCAAATATTATCTTGATAAATTTCAGTTGGAACATTTCAAAAAATTGTATGCAGACCTTTTATTTTTAAACTCTTCTAACATCTAAAATGATTTTTGGGAAAAAATTTTCTAAAACCTAATTTCATTTATAAAATCCATATAAAATTCATATTTGGTAAATTTTAATATTTTCCTGAAATATTTTGGGGAAGTCTTAAAATTTAAAATTTTGTATTAATTCAATGGAAAATAGTACTCCTTTTTTTGTATAGTGAGTGATACACCCTAAAGTATAACTTATATATATGCATGTGTGTGGGTAGTGCTTACTAGGGTGGTCGGAATTTTAAATGGTCGATCCAGCGAAAAATTTGATTGCAATATTTGCAGTATTTTATGAAATCTTATTACGATTTTGTAACATCTTAAAATCATAACGGTACTTTAAACAAATTACATATATGCAAATTACAAGAAATTATTGTTGTCTTAATTCAAAATGAAATTAGGAAGAAGTTTTTTGCACTACATACATATAATACTTTGGATAAATGCAGAAGTTATATACATATTAACTTTTATTAAAAAATGAAGTAAAAAAGTAATATCTTACATAAGTTGCAAAAAAACAAAAGCTACTTTTCACACTTGGCAACTCTTTACAAGAATTATTTGAAGAAGCTTTCTTAAGGGACTCCTGCAATCGCGTGTAAAAGGGTTGATCCAAATGATAGACTTTCTTTCGGTTAAAGTTCTATATCACCGTAAGTTTTCCCCTGATTTGCTTGAAATTTTGATCTACAATTAAGAAAGTATTAAACTTAAGAAAATGAAGAAGTCAAACCCGTTTCTTGGAAAAAATGAGTCAAATGTGCCTAAAGTTTTTCGTATAGCACCAACACACAATCTCAGATTTTTGGTAAACAAACCACTGATTCCTTAAAAACCGCGGAGAGCCATTTATATGCCTCATATTGTCCACATCTCTGCATTCTTCTCGTCGTATTCTGATTAGGCTACTCCTAATCAGTTCCAACAAGGGATGTGTGCACAAAATCCTATCGCATAAGTAACTATCCAAAAAATTAAGGGCAGGTGAGGAGTCAATATATGCATATACGAAAATAGGACAGATGGTCATGGATCAGGTATTTGAACATACACTTGTATGTGAAGTGTGAGGGTGTAAATCCCACTTTTCTTCTTGTAAGTTCTAAACCTTCATTGTCCGCTCACCTTTGGGAATAATGCCCGAAATAAATATAGTTGTATTGTATTCCGCGGAATAAATTGCAAATTTTTTATAGATAGAATCAAATCGCCCTAATGTGAAAATGTATGTATATGTATATGTATATGTCGGAATGCCTTTACATCGCGAATGATTTTTATTTTTCGCTGCATTTGTTTCATAGATTTTAATTTTGATATATCCGTACAGAAAAAGTCCAGGGGGGAAGATTGGGCGATCTAGGTAGACAGGATATGTCACCGAAACGCCGCCAACTTTGTATCGCAGAAACTTTTACGCAAATTGTAATAATTAGGTTTAAGCACTTGCACGATTCGAATTTTGAAGGGGTAAAGTCTGAGTTACCCCAAATACTCCATGCACAATAGTTTTTGGAAGCCCCAGGGCAGCCGGTGTGTTGCGCGCGAACTGACGCGGATATAGTGCAAACTTGTAGCGATAAGTTCAATGTCTTCATTTGTTCTGGATGTCCAGCAGAACATGAATATTCGCATGAACTTATTGGGCGTCTAAACGAATTATGCCAAATACTTTCGTCGCTTGTAATCTCCTTTAGTTTTGGGCTTCCCGACTACTATAGTGGATTTCAGGCTGAACTGATGATAACAATAAAAGCCGTAATACTGACACAGCGTGATGTGATACCGAGATATGATATCTACGTTTTCACTGGTAGCCAGGAGGCGACAAAATCCCTCACAAAACAGTCAACAACCTTGAAGCTAGTCATGAAATGCCACACATCTCTTAACAATATGGCTGAGTCATTTCACGCAAAGGTAAGAGAGGTTCCTGGCCATTGCGACATTGAGGGGAACTGCAAGGTCGATGTACCACTGAGACTTGGCACCAAATTGACTGACGAGTACACAAACCATGACATAGGCATTACTTGCAAACTTGTAAGCTACTTATCTTTGAGAAAACTCGTAAGAGCAGCGAATGAAAAATGGCGTAATCAACTCAGCGGCGGAATCGCCCGATACTCGTGGCTGACTCTCAATACAAAAGCAAAGAATCTCTGCTAAGCCAAAATAAGAATAGGCTTAGCATACTGATTTCCGTTATAACGGGGCGATGCCTAATAGGTAGACTCGCCCAGAGGATGGGCGTGCCATGACCTCTGCAGAATCTGTCTAAATAAGGAAGACGAAGAGACGATCTCATACTTTCTGTGCCTTTGCCCGCTCTATCCAGATGTGTGGAGTTTCATCATTTTAGGTAGGCAGTTGAAAGAAAGTGAGAGAGAAAGGACAAGTTCCCCACGCAGCATCACAATGCGCTATGAGGTCGAGGGTGTCCCACAATGGACAACCGCTTCAACCTAACCTAAATTTCGTCGCCTGTAAGTGGGCCAGAAGTTGCATTGATAAGCAGGAATATCATTTCATTCGCTTAGTCCATGTCTACTCACCTCTCCAAGGGCTCATCAATTGATAAATTGAAATGGTACACTGACGTATATGCACACTGCAACTATGCCTTTGTTCAAAAGAGCAAGACTTTACGCGAGAGTTCGTCGAGCTGCAAAGCTCAAAAAATTTGTGGATACTCGAGATATAGAATTGAAATAAATAGACTCGTAGTACTTCAAACTCCTCTTCTGCCTTTCTTTCTTTTCTCCTTCACCGCTAATCAGAGATCTCTTTATCAGGGGTATTCAGGGTCTAGACGCGGTGACCGTAATGGCGCTTCAAATTTATAGTTTTATTATATTTATTAAATCAGACATACGATTTCTATTTCGATCACTCAAAATACTTTTTAGCAAATATTAGAGGTGGGTAGGTAACTGGCCTAAAACCGGTCACTCTCGAGGCGACCTCCACGACAAACAGCGATTTGGGGTTCTTTTGGATACTTACCAGCTATTCTTAAACATATGAGGTTTGGAGCAACCGAACTGATATATGAGATCGCATGGTTCTAAGATCCTTCTGTTCATCAGCGCAATATAGGCGGTAGAGGTAGATTATCAGACGAATCCATGAATTGAAGAGTGGAAGGCTTAGCGATGATTCCATAAAGTACAATTAAACATCACCAGTCCTTGTTGTGGAATATGTGGACGTGGTAGAAATATCTCTACTCCTTCCATTCAGCAGTAAATCTGCATCTGCATTCAGTAGAAATAAATTCACAAGATATTAGAATGAGAAGAACGATGCATTCATCACTAATTGGTAAAATAAAGCAATTAAAAATAACAATTCGTTTAGCTATAAACTGACTGAGCAGAATACGCAATAACTTGTTTACTTTCTTCCACCTTCAAAGCACCCATCACATTTTTGCCTTTAGAAAACTCTCGCAAATCATTCCCATTGCCTTCAAATAATTTCGCTTTATATGCACCACAGCGATCAGATTTATGTCATCCCGGCAATTCTTTCAGCCACCACACCTCGCCCTTCTCCATTGCGTCAAACATTTGACCCTTTAAGGGCCCTTATTTTTCATTTTTTTTTTTTTTTGCTTTTTATTTTGTGTACTTTTGCGTCTCATTGTAAAATTGACAGACACTTAGCAATTTCCCAGTGATGCTGCGTGGAATATTGCCTCGCATTCCATTTATTGTATTATTTAATTCGTTACGTACTTTAATAGAGTCTGTTGTGGTCATATTGTGAAAAATATCGTTTCAAGACTGTCTGTCTAGCAGTCTGATGGGCACAAGACTAACCTGTACCTTTTAAAATTTACTCGCACTCGCAGCATGCGTGCATGTCGGTTCGCACGCGCGGACAGAATTTAGCCACTGGCTAATCTTTTGGATTTGTACGCTTCGCCCAATGCGTAAATGTGAAACAGCAAGGGTCCTTTATTTTCCTGATTATTATTATGTAGTGGAAAGGAGTAAGAAAAGAAAGAGATTGGAAGCGGCCACCACTCAACCTAGAGCTTCTTCCCACCTATCATACTTATGACTTTTGAGTGAAAAATATGCTATAAAGTTTGGTGGGCACAAAGTCGGTCGACCGATGGCTGAATTGTATTTAGTAATGCGTGTCTAAATGGGGCTAACGCCTACAGTGGCACGCACAAATAACAGTTACTTCCTAGAGTGTTCGCATAAATTTATAATAACAAAATATTTTCACTTAAGCTGGTCTAGAAATTTCAAAAATCGATTTTTTGTTTTTTCGATATTTCGAAAATATAGTATCTGCGTATCTATTTCATGCGGAAATATCCAATATTATAGCTTCTATAGCCCATTAACTAGGTAGAGAGCGGTACGCGGGCTGCTGTACCTCAAAATTAAAACTCATTTATCCCCAAACGACTTTATTCGGTCTGGTTGTCAATCGTCTGAAATTTTAATATGTTGTTCACAACATCAATGGCTATCGCCCGTACTAGAATCATATTATCATTTCATTTATTTCGTATTTTTTTATTAAAAAACTGAAAAACAAAAACGTGTTTCTGAGTGTCAAATTCAAAACCGCGCCATTTTGTCAATTTTTTTTTATTCTAGTACGGGGCATACCTACAGTCATACTGATTAATATGTTTTTTGGTTTTCTTGTTTCAGATAAATAGAAGAGCCAAAATGGAGAACACCGTCCAAGTCCAATTTTTCGGGAAGGTCAACTTCAGCGCCATATTTCAAATTAAATGAATTTTTTTTTCATTTTTGTATGCAAAAGAAGTTAATTAAAAAATCTAAAAAATTCAAATATCGTTTTTCATTTTTTTATTGTAAAACAAATTCCTAAAAATACCCTACATTTTTGAGTTCTAGACCACCGGGACCTCTTAACATTAAAACGAAATATTTTATTATGAAATTCCATTACTTCAGAACTTATCCCTAAGCAAGTAATATTAAAAGCTCACAGTTCACAGCTCACAGTTCACAGAATAATAAATTTGGTCATATGACTCTCTATCGAAAGGCAGCTCTGCGTGCCTTTTTGAAATCTCCAACAAATAATGGCTGGCAACATTAAGATAAGATACAAAACTTACTCGATCTCGTGATGTATTTTATATACTTGTTCCTCTGAAGGAGAGTTCCTTACCAAAGTGGAAATTTTAGTCTTTGAGTCGGGAAAGAGAGTTCGTTAACAAAGTCCAGATTTTGATTTTTGATCTAGGAAACTGCTACGCTGGATGAACGCCTCCCCTAATCCCTTTCAAAACCATTATCTTTCTGCTCTTTACTTCGTTGGAGGATCTCTCCCAATTTCTTCCAAATCTCACAGCATTGGGAGTACAAGGGGGGCGCTATCCTCAAGCCATTAATATGTTCTTCGCGAATTTGACAAACATATTGACCTCAGCACAGCAAATAAACAAATATTTGTGTGTAAAGTTACTGGTTGGGAATTAACCAGTGAATATTTTAACATTAAAAATAATAAAAATTAAATGACGCGTATTAAATTGTGAAAGTGCGAAGAATATTAAAGCCTACAAATGCTTTTTCCCCTTGCTTTTTTCTTATTACTTCTCTGTATTATGTCATTCTTGCTCAAAACCAATGTCGAATTAGCGTTCCTCGTGCTATGGAACAGAGAGAACTCCACTTCGCCCATCGAAACACAATTATTTGATATTTTGAACCTCATTGTTGATGTATCCGCACACTTTTAAGCAAACGACTGCCTAACCGGGCAAAATGACTAAAAACTGACCACCCACAGCAGATGAAGAGCTCCAGCTACCCCGAGAGATCCGCATTACCTTGGCACAGTCACTGTACAACTCTGGAAATTGTAGCAGGTTAAACTCCTGCCTATCCAGAAGTGACCCCGATATGCCAAACACATGTCCAACTTGTGAAGGATACTAGCCACCTTTTCCCATGCCCCAACAAACCCACTCATCTAACACCCCTCTACCTCTGGATCCAACCTGTCCAAAAAGCGAGTTTCCTGGGTCTACCGTTAGTTGAGCTAGACGAAGGCGGCCGGTAATTTACATCTTCAGAGAATACCGTGACACGTAGAGGAGTTATGAAGGAGCTAATTTTTGTCCACGGCCTAGGAATGTTCGAGAGAAAGATTACGCGGAAGATTTACGGAGCTTTACGCGTTAGCGACTATCGACTTGCGGCGGAAGTATCGTAGACTACACATTAATGAGCTGCATAATATACGGCGACTCCACTGATTAGGTTATGTCACATGGATTCGAATGCTTCAGCCCTTTGAGTATTCGACGCGGCAGAGGATGAGAAAATATCAAGTAGGGAAGGACTTGGCTTCACTTAGGGTATTTAATAGGAGTCAATAAGCATGTTTTGTTGAGCTCACACGAAATCGACAATCAAGAAGAAGAAGAAGAAGAAGTGAGAGTGGTCAAAATATGGTATGTGCCTATATGCTTTTCGAAATGTGAGCGCATATCAACTAGACATTGGACTATTCTGACGAGATCTTCCTTCGGTAGCTATGTTCCGAGAGTTTAAGAGGCGAGTCGCCTTTTCTACTCTTCTATCCTCTAATGGGACGTTGCTAATAACTGGAATATTGGTCCAGAAAGCTTTCACGTCGCTTAACTTTTATTTGCATGGATAGGTTAAGCTAGGTTAGATGGTTGAAATCGGTCCATTGTACGAGTAAACGAGAAAAGGCGAAGAAAAGATAAAAATATGTCTTCATGTTTTTCTACAAATGGAGGCACCTACAGTTGTATGCCTCCTTTGAAAGACAAATGATTTTTTTAGTGAGAATTTTTTTGATAGCAGAAATACCTTCGGAGGCTTGCCATTGCCTGCCGTGGGGCGACTGCTATTAGAAAAACCCTTGTCTTTTATCGTATGATGCTTCATGCCCGTATATTACAGGCACAAATATTATGCGTAATTTGCTGTCGAATTTTTCCCACAATCACTGTACAACTCTCGCAGTGAAGTGAAGGAAGCCCCGCTTTCCGATTAAAGATTTCATGACAGCAACAGAATATTGCCAACCACTTCACCAGCGCCAGCAACATTCCCATCATCACCATTCGCCTCATCATCAGCAGCAATATTTTCAGCAACATAACTGCATACATAGATACATACATACATACATAGATACTTGTATGTAGAGCGTTTGAGACTGGTTGACCGGTCGGTCGATTTGTTGGAACACTGGGTTGCACGGGCGGTCAGTCGTTGGTGTTTTTGTTTTATGCCTTTTGTATGTGTGAATGTGCGTTTTAGTCTAAAAATAAATTCATTACAGGATTGAGGAATTTTATTCGCTTCGGGTTGCAAATATGCACTCGTACATTCGTGCAGCAAGGCATGACATACAAACAAGCAGACCACCGCACATGCACATCTTGGCCGTCAGTGGCGATGCACGTATAAGTGGGTATGTATGTATGTGCGAATATAGGAGTGAATGCAAGACATGTTTGCTGTGTGTGTGAATTAAATGTATATTTGTATGTTTGTACGGTTGGATGGATGCCTGGATGCGCATATAATACTCGTATATGTTAGTATGTTTGTGGCAGCGCTTCTTTATCACATTTGTTATTGTTATACCAGGGCGATCACTTTTAAAACGACTTCCATGAAATTGTACCATTGCGCTTCTTCAGCCGCAGAGCAAAAGTCAAACACCAAAAAGTACACCCAAAACCAAAGTCAATATCATTGACGGACAGACAACAGAGTCATTGCCTTGTAGCTGTTTACCTAATGACGCCTTTGTGCGACCATTAGCCAGCAGAATAGAAGCTATTTGGGAGAAAAGGTTACAAAAGCAAACATTACCTTAATTTCTTAGCTAATCGTGCATGTTTTGGTTTTGGTGATCCCCAGATCGCCACATTAAACCAAAAACACAAAAACAAAAATACAAAAAACGAAAAACAGCGGAAAAACATTTGGAAAAAATCAGTTACTTAAAGCGATGAAATTCTCTGCTAATTCTAGGGGAGTTAATTAACGAGCTCCTAGCGCCAAGAGGCCTGCGCATGCGCACCACATAATTTACTTTTAGGTCAAATGCACCCATTTGGGGGCCAAACAAACGGCTCCTCCGAATACAGCAGAACATAAAGAGGCCTTATAGGGGTAAGCAACTGATTACATGTGAGTATGTACATACATATGTATGTATGTATGTACGTACCCAAGTGATTAAGCATGAAAGCTGTCATACAAATAAGGCTTTGCTGCTTAGCATTTAAACGAAAAAAGAATGCAATACATAATAATAGCTAATTTAACTGCTATGATAATTAATGTTTAAAAGTGTGAGTAGCAGAAGAAATTTTCAACAACATTTCAGTTTGGTTTTTCATCGCCTCCAATTACCACCAGCTGGCTCCCAACAATAGGGCATCCGCAGCAGCAGCAACACCAGCATTAGCAACATAAGCAGCAGCGCTAGAAGGCATGAAGAAAAATCCCATTGACAGCAATTTAACAAGAGGGAATGACGCAAGTTTTCTTTTCAACGCCAGCGAGTTAATACGAGCCAAAGAAATAAGTACCAATCATTATACACACGTTCTTCCAAGCATAAGTACATATATACATACATAAATACATACATACATACATATACATATGCCCACATACATATGTACGTACTCATAAGCCCTGTAGAAAAATCAACCTGATGAAATTTTAGTGAATTATGAACCACAATTGTTTCGAAAAATTAGACTGCAAGACGCTACCTATCAAATTAGACATAATCATGAGCTGGAACTATAGTATTATCAAAAAACGAAACTATGATAAAATTTATAAAATCTCAGAGGATAAGTTGGCTCGGACACGTGTTTAGAATGCCCAAGGAGGGAACAACTTCAAAGGCAGTTGAGGTACGCCCTGTTGGAGGCCGTAGAAGAGGACACCCGAAAAAGAGATGGCTCGAACCCGTGGAAGTTGACCTTGAAAAGCTAAACGTGCGGCTGTGGAAGGAGGTTGCCTTAGATAGAGACAGATGGCGCAAGGTTGTGAATGAAGCAATGGTCCACCAAGGACTGTGATGCTAAGAAGAAGATGAACTGTTTCGTTATGCATCGTAGGGAATTGGAAACAAACAAAAAATAACCCACGTTCAATTGATTACTTCCCTACTAGTTCTCAAGCAGTTTTCTCAGTACTAATTGGTTTTATGGGCTTAGATTTGCCTTTTTTGAAATACAAATTTAGGAATTCTCCGGCAACTCTTTGAAATTTTTCTTAAGGGGGTAAGATGGATTCGGGAGAAAACAGAAGATCTTAAGAATTTTTTTTACTACAATTTCCATATTTTTCAAAATTTTATTTCAAAAACATTGAAAACTGAACGAGTACCAGTAAATCTCTGCAAGCGCCTTGAAAAATTTTTTTTTTTATTTAAAATTAAAAAAAAAGTTAAAAAATGTTATATATCGCATAAATATCCACCTATTGACAAAGAACTATTACCTCAAGGTTATTCGAAATTTTATTAAAACAAACATCCACCCAAATAACTTTCATACGAGATGTATTTTGTATAACTCATGTACATTTCAAATAAATACAACAATGTATGGCAATCCTATAATAATCCAGCTTTAAAAAAGTAATGAAAATTATCTTCCATGTGCATAAGTACATATATAAACTGCTCAATCATACAGTTTATTTTTACTCTTCATATTTTTCCTGCAGGCTGTTCTCTATGCGCCTCTACGTACTGCATGTGTCTGAACTTGTGTAGTTACAAATATGCCCCCACAGCACAACTTAGTAGTAATAATAATAATATTTAGCAGTAGTAGTAGCCCATCCATGATGGTACTGCGAGTATTAGTAAAACATAGTCTTCTACGACTTCGGCTCATTCCGCATTTCTCATTCCCAAAGTCGATGAGTTCAAGCACCTTTTTGACGAATTAGATGATTGGGGAGCGAAAATGTATTGTGAAGTTTTAACTGTTCTTTACGTTTTTTTTTGCTGTTGATTTTGCTTTTGGACACATTGTAATTAAGGGGCAGCCCGTATATTCTGGCGTGCTCGTAATTTTTTTCATCCTATACTATTAACGTTTTTGCCATCATGTTTGTTTGTATGTATGCATGGATGGGTGCATGTGTATGTTAGCAGCGTAAATATGTATGTTTGCAACAGCTAAGGCCAACGACATGTATTTTTGTCAAAAAAATTGCAACCACAATAAGAAATTTAAAAGTCAAAAAATAGAAGAAAAACTAAACATTTCATTAACTTTTGACAACTACGTATTGCTTATTTGCCCGCTTTAGTTTTTGTTTATGCGAAATTACTATTCTCTAATTATCTCTGTTTGCTTAAAACCTATGTATGTATGTATGCAGATCGCGTGTCAATAACTCGTCAACTAATCATCAACATCCAAAGACCAAACACTTAGCGTTTCCCCTCTCTGGCCTTTTGATGCATAGGAAAGCCATAAAGAACTCATAATAAATTAAAACTTTTCGAATTTGTTAATTTGAAATCGAATGCGCCATAAAATCAATTATCATAGGAGACATCACAGAGAGCCATGCCACACTCATGCATATGTATGTGTGTACGTACAAACTATCGCATAGAAATTCACGCTTGCGCAATCCGATATTATGGCATCAACCGCATCATTTGTCACAAAACGGATAATTGAGTTGCATGACCTATGCATATGCGGCTCTTTAATACGAATACAGTGAGCGTCAAAATAAAGTGTGCACAGCATTTTGAGAAGTTTTGGCTATTTATTTTGTAATTTCAACTTCAAATTATAAAAAAATAGTTCATGCTACCACAAAAACCATATAAAGCAAAGTTTCGAACATTGCATAAAATTTGTAACAATTCGGAAAATTTTCATCAAAATTTCAAATATTTGACTCCGCATTTTTAGAAAAATTTCGGGTATGCAGTTTTATAGATCATTGAATTTTGGCATTAAAAAGTGCAAGTTTCAAGTGGTTAAAAAATCACACTGATTTTTTAGAAGCTGTCTTGTACATTTCCACCATTTACCGCTTATTCCATATTTTTTTTATATGGAAGAAAACACCCAACACCGTCAGTGAAAAAATGTATATGAATGTTTGTATATGTATGGTATATATTTACAGTGATCACACAATTTATTCGTACACCCTGCATAGTACGTAAAAATCTTTAGCTTTGCACAAAATATTTGCTGTGACAATATATATTGTAGTATATATTTTTTTGGGGCCAGTGTAAGAATGTTACATTCCTGATAAATTGCCGCAAACAAAACTCCTGTTATTTCAACTCACACTGAGGGGTTCCAAGGAAAGTGGGCAGACATAGCAAAGTCTGGAGCGGTCAAATCAGGCGATCTGCTGGCCAGTGCAAATCGCCAAAACGGGAGATTAGGCGCCCGGGAAATGCATCCTTCAACATATCGGTTGTGGCACGTGCAGTGTGTGCCGTTGCACCGTCCTGTTGGAACCACATGTTTTCCAATCCCAATTCATCAAGTTGCGGCAAAAAGAACTTGTTGATCATTGCTCTGTAGCGCTCACCATTCACAGTAACCGTTTGGCCCAGGCGTGGCAGCATCTCGTGTTGTGCCAGTCTCTTCGAGGCGAGCGGCTAAACGTCGCAGTGTTTCACCAGTAGGCGTTGGACGGCGAGGAAATCTGCGACGAAATTCACGTTGTGCCAAAGTCACCGACCGATTATTGGTCAAATAAATAGTCAGCAATATTCCGCGTTCTGGAGTAGTATAGCGTAACATTGTTATATGTACAGACAAAAATAAGCTTAAAAGAAAGAGAGACGCCTGTGGGTAAGACTTCAATTTAGCAGGACAAGACCAGCATTAGAAAAGTAAGCGTGACCCTTTTAAGTCCTCTAAGCGATAACGCTGGAAATAAATGAGGAAAATAGGCTAAATATTTCAAACGGAGGTGTTCAAATAAATTATATGGCCGTGGCAGCAGGTAAAACCCGCTACGCTCGAAAAAAAATAACGAAGCTCGTTTGTCTTTTGCCAAGATGTAATATTTTGGAAAAGAATACATCTGACCGATGAAACGAAAATTAATACGGTTCGCCCACATGGGAAGACTTTTGTTCATCATCAAGAGTTCAATTTCCGGTACAGAACAAAAAATTGAAAATTTGGTTATCATTTTCTTAGAATACAGTTGGACCAATAGGGAGAAAAATGGCAATGTGGAGAAATTTGCTCAAGTTGATGTTCTAATAAATACGATGGCGCCAGATTCCATTGAGTTCAGATCACTAAACGGGCTACTCATGTTTGATAATGACACCAAGCATACAGCAAGAGTGGTGAAAAATTAGCTTTCCAAAGAAAAAAAATGCAATTCTGTATTGGCCAGCACAAAGCCCCGACCTTAAACCCATTCAAAATCTGTGAAACAATATTAGGGTTAAGGTTGGACCAAAAAAAAAATTAAAAAACGCCAACTAACTGTGGAAGATAGTACAGAAAGCGTGCAACTTTTTTCCTTTGAAGGGATGCCAAAAGTTGATAGAAATTTTACCTCGCAGATGTGAAGTAATTTAAAAAAATTATGGATACTCAATAAAATTATAAGCAGGTAAGTAATTAAATAAACAAATTTAACCAATTGGAAGTAATTCTTTTTTTTTTTTTTTTGTTGCATGTCGGATAAGGTGCGCTATTTCAGTCTCCAGTTCAAAATGTGATAAATTTCGATGTTTCGAAACCCTGAAATAAGTACTGAAATAAAAGAATAGATTTGTGCTAAAATAACTATTTTCCTAGATCATGCAGTAAAAATAATCATCGTTACATGTAATTGTGGTGAAGTGCGCTATTTCTGTGTCCGTAGCTTTTTTTTTTTTGTTGAGGTGGCACAAAGCATTGAAAGCCGAAAAGTGTGGGACTTGCCTTTCGACTCACCCACTAAAAACCCACCCCAGCTCCGTTTCCCTCCCACCGCGGGACAACCGTTAGGCATGACTTCGCGGGAGGGGGAGCGGCCTATTGCCAATTCGTGAAAATTTTTCGCTGTGTTGTTCAGCGACGTCAACCGTCAAGTATCACTTGACGAGAAGGGGAGCGGCCTATTGCCTCTTCATGAAGATCTGCGCTGTTGTTCAGCGCGACGCAGTTTGGAGATTACTATTTTTGCCATATTACATACAGCGGACCAGTGTTCTTCTGACTCTAACATAATATCCACTAGGTTATCAGCCGAAATTGGCTTCCCCACCCTAGTGCTTAATTCCTCCCTTTCGAACACAAATCGCGGACAGACAAACTACGGGTCGTCTTCGTGTTTAAACCTATATAGATAGGATTTAAAACACCCATGTCCCGTCAATATTTGGGTCAGATAATAGTCTAACTGTCCATGCTTACGGTTAACCCATTTGGCTATTAAGGGAATCAGACGGTACGTCCAGCGTCCGTTCAGGGACGAACTCCATTTTCCCTGCCATGAACGCAAGCTACGCTCTCTTGCTTCCTTGCGTATTGTCTGTCGTTCTGACGTAGCTTTGTTTTGGTAAACTTCAGCGTACTCTTTTGCCATTAAATTTATTGGGAGCAGTCCTGCAATAACCATAATGGCGTCTTCTGATACCGTTCGAAACGCGCAGCACACTCTGAGGGCACTCAGGCGATACACTGATTTCATACAACTCACATATGACCTGCAATTAGTTGCTTCCGCCCATGCTGGAGCTGCATACAGCAAAATCGATGAGACCACGGTATTAAGTAGTCTCCTACTGTTTTGCCTAGGGCCTCTAGTGTTCATCATTATGCGCGTCAGTGCTGTTACTGCCTCTGCCGCTTTTCTGCTTGCGTATGATAGGTGATCTCTGAAGTTCAGCCTATGGTCGATTAATACGCCCAGGTATTTAATGAACGGTTTCGATTCTATGGTATTTTCGCCCACCATTATATTTGCCGACTCCACCTTCTTCCTGCTGCTAATGAGCACTGCTTCCGTCTTATGATCCGCAAAAGTTAGACCGTTCTTGCGCAGCCATTCTTTCACCATGCCGACAGCCTGGTTGCAGGTTGCTTCGGCTTGGTGTAGTTCTTTAGCTACGACCACAACAGCGATATCGTCAGCAAACCCTATAGTTTTGGACCCTTGGGGTAAACTGAGACGTAAGACTAAGGGGCTAGGCGTAGATTTTCTTAAAGTATAATATCTTGAAAATATTGTGTGAAAATTTGAAGTGAATCCGGCAAATACTTTTGGAGTTATTCAAAAATTAACAAAGGGCGCTCGATTGCAAAACTTTAAATGCATTTTTCTAAAAACTATGTTTTTTGAACTGGTGATCACTGTAACTTAAACACCGTTTGGAACATTTCAATAAAATTTATACTG
Organism: Anastrepha fraterculus; assembly: GCA_037575425.1. Classification (NCBI taxonomy): domain Eukaryota; kingdom Metazoa; phylum Arthropoda; class Insecta; order Diptera; family Tephritidae; genus Anastrepha; species Anastrepha fraterculus. Next base: position 26,131 of record JAYXIM010036264.1, on the reverse strand, counting down.
CTTTTGAAAAACATAAAAATCTCGTGACTGATCGAAGAATTTTTTTTTTCAAAAATTTTGATTTTTTTACAATTAATTGTCTGAAAAATATTTCCGGAAGCCGCCATATTGTTAACTTTGAAAAAAAGCTTTGATCAGGTACAAGATTATCTATTAATAAAACTTATTTCTCTTGTCCGATTGACTTTAGATGAATCTCCAAGGTCTTGTGATGATCACCGCAAGGGACTTCTGGAGAGACGGACTCCACACAAACAGCTATAACTTTTACAATTAATAATACATTTTTTTGAAGCATGAACGGGCGCACTTAAGAAAATCTGAGATTTCAAAATCGATATGATTTGCACATGCAGCGACGATAACTACATGTCTCTTCATTTCTTGAGTTAAGTTGTAGACCTCCATGCCTTATCTGAAAAAGAGCAAAAATAAAAACAAGTGCTTCAGGAAGTTGTAGCCAAATATGTGCATGTGTTCACCACAATGGGTGAACGCGTTTTTTAGTAGTTTTGAAAAAGCTTGTAATTTTTCTTAGTACTACCCAAAATCATCAATCTCAAGCATTCATATATTATATTTGCAGCGATAAGAACAGAATAAAATCTCAGTGCTGCAAGCGGGAAGGTGACCAATTTTTTGGTGCTTATATGCGGGAAATACTGTACACACACTTCTCCTCCTTTCTATAAAAGTGTTTTATACATACAATGACCTTCGGCTGACCCGATTATATGTGCAAAGCGCATAGCCCAAACATGCCCGTACACTTTAAACTTAAATATGGAATCCGCAGCACTTAATTGTCCTTCAACATCGTGGATAATCCCAAAGTTTCTGCATTACCAAAGCAAGAGGGCATTCACATTAATTTGTGCTGCTTCAGCGGTTCTTTACGATACACAAATCGGAGCATACAATTTTTGATAAGCATAACATCAAGAATACGAGTATTAACTTTGGATTCCTTGCCGTTGACCAATTCTAAATGCGACGCAGGTACTCCAAGTATCAACAACGCTTGGCACCGAAATACTCGTAGCAAGACAGAAGCATTAAAAATTTTCCACTGAATTGTAGCAAATATTTATAAGATTATTGGTTACACTCCCAGTATTATTGTGGCCGTCCGAGAGTTGAGCAAAATAATTATCATTTGATACAAATATCTGCGTGTTGGCTTCGCATATGTATACCCATTGTGTGCATATGTGTTTGGTGATTGGTAAGAACATATGAAGAATGTAAGTATGTGTGTGTGTACGCAGGAATGTCAGCAATAATTCAAACATATGTGTATATAATTCATCGCAGTATATGTATCCATGTACATTCATATATATGCATAAATGCGCCTTTGCGATCCCAAAGTTCAAAGTGTACCAGCTTCTTGAGGCCTGACTACTTTGGCTGCCAGTTGACGGCGTTGTTGGCGTTCAATTGCGCCCGCGAATGCGCTTCACACAGCAGCATAGTCCGTCTGCAGTCGCACATAAATAGCAGAATAACAAGAAAAAAAGGAAGAAAAAGAAGCATGCACAAATAAAAATGCTGCAAAAACAAACCACACAAAAAATCATGCAAAGAAAATCTTTCTATTCTTCAACTGTCCGCTGCGAGCCAAATTGCCGTGGATCCTGGGTACCTATTAATGCGAAAACAGAATACACCACGGATTTCTGCACCACCAACAACAACTGCAACAAAAGCAACAATAAAAGCTACAGTAACAGCAACATCAACAATAATACTTTTGCAATCTGCTCAGTCGAATGGCTGTAACCAGTAACCAGTTTGGCCTAAACCCAAACGTCCGTCGTAGGGCTCTGTGAATATTCTACGAATGCATGGAAGGTACACATTTAGAACCGTGAGGACGCTTTTTTATGCAAGTTTGCATTAATGTGTGATTGTAAATGTATCTACATACACGTGTGTGCGTGTGTGTGTGAGTTTCGGGCTGCACGTTTATGAGGACAACAACGCGCTATTTAGTTAGCGTTCTATTGCAACAGATGGACGCAAAAAGGGATTAACGGAAAACCCAAGTGATAGTCATGGGCATTAAAACAAAAACAAAAACAATAAAAGGCAAAACCAAAACCAAAAGAAAAAATACAGATTTTCTTACTTGAGTTTCAGTTGAAATGCGCTCGAGACGACATGCTAATGATAATGATGAACTAAATGATGATAATTTTCAAAAGCAATAAACAAATTTAAGTCTCTTTTGGCACTTTGGCACTTCAGTAATGCGAAACAGTGTGGATATAAAGAAAAGCTATTAGGGAGCATTCGGAGTTCATTTGAAGTCCATTAAACAGAGCAATTTGCTTGTGCTTTAGCGAAACAAAGAGCAAAAACTAAGGAAATACTGCAATTACACGCTAATGGGATTGGATTAGGTTAAATTGGATCATATTAGCCATTCACATTCGCGCAGGGCGATCTGGAGCGATCACCAAACGCTAAACTCTGTGAAGTAGTGTAATACTTTAGTATATATCCAGATATGGGGTGTTTGTGTGAATGCAGCCGCGTTCCTCTTCTTCTTTCTTGCTTTTGTCTCTTTCTTGTGCTTGAGGTCAGCTCTCCTAGCTCGTAATCGCCAAATTTTTCGATCTTGTCTCGTCTCGGTGTTTAAATTCACACGTTTCATGTCGCTTTCGATCTGCTTCGTCCATGCATGCTGGGGTCGCCCTGGCTTCCTCGGCGCCGTAACGATATTTACAACTTTCTTTGTCATATCGGATTCAGCCTTCCTCTGGGCATAGCCATACCAGCCAAAATGGCCCTCTTGTATTTTTTGCTCAATTGGCGCGATTTTAAGGCCTCCACGAATGTATCGGTGTGGTACTTTGTTCAACGTTGTGAGCCATGTTGACCATCTCAGCTGGTTGAAGTCTTCTTTCTTTTTAGAGGCCAGTATTCGGCTCCATATAACAGGATGAGATGTAGCCGCATTGGCACTGCAGATTACTTCGTCCACAATTCCTCCACCAAAAAAAATCTGATGTATTGTAAGGTAACGCTATCGAGCATCTTGAGCCAGTTTCCGCATCGAAATTTTGTGCAGTCTAGGCACAGTACAGGTGAAGTCTTCACATGATGCAATAAATAGAATTTCTATAAGTGAGACGCTTCTAAGGAGGAAGTTACAATGGTAGTTTTAGTGTTAAAGTTGCACTTACATACCTGTACCTGACTCTTCCGTTCAAACATGAGTTCTGTTGTGGTCACCAATTCTGGAGAGATATTGAGCCATGACAGATAGGCAACAAGAGAGAGATAGACGTATTCGTTTCGTATTTACAAAAGTAACCATCATTAGCCCAGCAGGAGGAGCAGTTACCAGCACCTCCAGCTGTTACCAGTGACCTCTATTTTTTTCTCTATGTGGTATCACAGTGGACGAATATGGAAGATATTTGTCTCAGACCAAGCACTTCGCTTTAAAAATGTGTTACTGAACACAAATTTTTCATATATACATACATATATTAAAAGGTCAAGTATCAATTTAATTTCCCCTTCGAGGAAATACGATATGTGGCAATCTATGCGCTTCAGTTGGTAGTTGAGTATCCAAAGATGGGAATTTCAGTCCAATGGGGAATACTGCGTTACCATATAGTTTAGAGCCACTGTGTGAGAAAAGCCTCATGTTAAGTTGGGTGCCAACAGCGTAAACAGCAGATGGGATGAAGAACTTCAACACCCAAAATCAATCACTTACTATGTATAGGCTATGACATTCCATTAAAAAGGGGCCTTACGATCGCAGATACTTAAGACTATTCATTCTTTGGCGAAACCTTCTATCTTACTTGATAAGCAACCAAGTCGCCTCTGGTTTATTTATAATTATACATACTTGGAAGTATACGGAATTACAAATATTACGCCCACTGCAATCGAATAGGTTGGTGCGTAACTACGATTCGGTCGGTAGTGCCATGGTTCGAAATCTTGAATGACAGAAAAGGTTAGCAAATGGTAAGCCTGGGAGTGCCATAAAAAACTAAAGTGGGGGATGCTGCTAGCTGTATTGCAATCATCAACCACTCTTAATGCTATCGTACATCCAACTCCCTAGGATTCATAAAAACCTAGAACTGCCAACGTCATGACCTCCAAGACCATGAGGATAATTCTGCGGAAGCGCAAATGCCTGATTGGACCAAAGCCTGGTCAGCACATACATAATGGAATGCAATCTTCAGTCTCCAAAGAAGATGCCACACAAAACTGAGCCAATTCGACTGGGATATGAGTTTCGTACGCACGGGCTTAAGACACTTCATTGTTTGCTTGTTTACTTCATTCTCATTATTTCCACTAAAGGAACTAAACAACCTATTTATTTTCTGCTTTCATTCCACTTACTCAAAATCGCGTTTTATTTATGAAAGCTCCTATAGTATAGCTAGCCATGTCCTACAGACTGTTAATCAAATAAAGGACCTGCGTGGTATTTTCGATATGAAATTTACATTCATTAAGCACATTAACTTTATCATTTCAAAATCGTATGCGATGCTTGGTTTCATTCGGCGGAATAGCTCGGAGTTCTCGGACGATTCACAGTAAAATTGCTTAATTGCTTTACACCTCTTTATACGTTCTCACCTTGAGTATGCCACTATTATTTGGTGGCTATATCATCAATTCTCAACCAATAGAATTGAGAAAATTCAAGAGGTTTTTCTTAAGTAAACTTTGCGATCTTTACGACTCACTGAACCTCTTCCATCATTTAATACTTGTTTACTTCTTTGAAATCTCAAACCTCTAGAAAGTAGAAGATCTGTTCTTTCCTCAACTTTTGTATATGGCATTATAAAGGGAGATTTTGACTATTCTACCCTTCTGGAAAAATAAACAGTGATGTTCCAAGAAGAGAACTTTGAAATTCCCCGTCCTTTTTATGGAAGTGATAACAAAACAAATTATACCCGAAACGCACCAATTGTTCGCGCTCTTAATGAAATCAATGGGATCTCATCTTTCATCGACCCCGATTTTTCATTGTCTACTGTGGTTTTCATTAACCTTTTGTACTCTTGTTTAATTTGTGTTAGTAGTCTGTAAGAATTTGTTGTGCATAGACTTTATATTTAAATAAATAAAAAGGTCCTTAATCACCTTTGTTTGATGGCCGCAACTAAATTTTAATGGCATTCTCTCATTGGTTATTTCTTTCAAAAATTGCCATAATTTGTTTACGGCCGCAATCCTTAGTCAATACTTAAAATTATATTAAAATTTGTATTGGTCCCAAGTTACGAGCATTTGAAATATATAATTACTATATACACACATGCACGTACATATAATATGTGTGCGTACACCTACACCGAGAGATCGAGATCGAGATTGACATTTGCAATAAAACCACCTTTCAAAATCCGTGGATAACAACTATAAAAGTGTTTAAAAATAGAATCAAAACGATCACATTGACCAGTAAAGAAGAACTGCTCGCGTTGGCCTTCGCCTGCACCAATGCCGTAGCCATCGCCATTGCCATCGCACCTTTGCCTTGGCATAAAAGAACATTTTGCTATTATGCCAATATCTAGGAGTGTTGGACATTACGATTGCACCAGCCAGCGCGAGTACACCTATTTTTAATATTACGTTACGTTGGGCATTCATTTGAAATTATCTTGTACAATATAAAGTTAAAAGGGAGGAAGGCTCGTAAAAAAAAGAGTCCATCAAATAAAGTTTTAAATGAACAATGGGATCTGGAGTTCAATTCAGAAGACATAGACAAATTGTACAAACGAAAAAATAAATAGTAACGAGAAAATGTACTCTCGCGTACGGGTCGTACGATCGTACGCACGTTCTCTTATAAGTTGATATGGATAGAAATACGGGTACAGAGATATGGGTACGGGTACGAAAACGAACCTGGCACGAACGATTGCGAGCGAGCATAGCTAAACGCATTAACCCATACACAAAGCCAACATACTTATGTACATATGTATGAGTGTACAGATATATGTTTGTGTGTACATTCACACGATCGTGTTGATATAGGTCTCGGTATGTATGTTTGTATGAGCATGCATATTTAGTGACCAAACATAAAAGCATACTCTGGCCCCACTAAGTAACTACCCAAGTACATATGTATGTATGTATGGGTGCATGGGAGTATGTGCGCATGCGTGTGTGTGTAAGACTCTACTAACTATAGAAAAAACTATTTCCGACCACAAAACCACAAAAACGTGATACAAAACAGAACAAAGCGAAAGAATTAAAAAAGGAGTATGTACGTATGGATATATGCATAGTTTGTATGAATGTAACAGCGGCAAGTTGGTGTTGGTATAGGAATAGTATAAGAATCCCACTGGAACGGAACATCTTTGCTATCTCTGCGCTTAGGAGTCATTCTGCAGCGTAATGCGTTACAGTGCCGAGGAAAGTAGGAATAGTGAAATGTGTGGGAGTATGAAAACAAACGGTGGAAATGGAAATAGAAATGTCATCCTTTTCACTGAGGAGTATCCGTAGCCAAATAGGTAGTGCGTGACTACTATTCGGAAATGAGTAGGTTCGAATCTCCGTGCATGAGCATGAAATAATACAAAAAGTTTTTTCTAATAACGGTCGCCCATCGGCAGGCAATGACAAACTTCGGAGTGCTTTTCTGACATGAAAGAACTTCTAATGAAAACAATCCGCCGTTTGGGGGCGGCTTAAAGCTTTATATCCCTCCATTTGTGGGCATATATCAAGACACACAGCATAAATTGGAGCTCGGCGAGAACCCTAATAAAGAATGTAAGTGCGAATTATACAAGGGAAGACCAAAATAAACGAGACTGGCGTCATAAAAAAGTTTTTGATGGCGCCATATTTTTAATGAGTTAGTGCATTGGAAGTTACATTCCTAGCTGGCTTCCAGTGAAAGCTTGGTGACATTCGGTTCAGTGGAAGCGAAGTTATTGAGTCTAAAGTATCGGTATGTTTGTATCATCGGTACACAATTAAGTGTCACACAGAGAGGTAATATTAAATTTTGTTTACCGAAACATTTCAGAGATGGTTGTGAGGACGTAAATGACAATGAAAATACGGGCCGCCCAAAATCATTAGTCACCGAAAACTCCATCGAAATTGTGCGTAAATTTATCAAAAATCAATTGAAATCATCGTTTAAATTCATGGAATCGGAGTTGAACAAACTTCAAAATATCGATTTATCGCATTTTTATTGATCATTTGGGCTTACGAAAGGTCTGTGCACGTTTCATTCCGCATAAGTTAACTGAGGAGCAAACATTGCTCAGAATTCAACATTCGAAAGACCTCATTAACGAAGCGGGAAAAGACGAAAACTTCATTTATAACTTTGTAACTGGTGATGAAACGTGGTCTTTCCAACATGAACCTGAAACTAAACGTCAAAGTGCCGAATGGAAGTCCACAAACGAGCCACCACCCAAAAAATCGCGTTTGGAGCAATCAAAAATCACGTCTATGCTTTTTTGTTTTTACGATTCCAACGCAATTGTCCACAAGGAGTTCATGCCAATGGGCCAAACCGTCAATGCGATTTTTTATCTTGGCGTTTTGAAGCATTTGTTGCATCGTATCCGTCGAATTCGCTCTGAATACCGCAAAGGAGGAAGGCAGAATAATGCACAATCTCATCGATTCACTCTTGTGACTGATTTTGGTCTAAAAATCGCATTTTAACCATCAATCACTTACCGTATTCGCATGATATGACCCCCTGTAACTTTTACCTATTCGGAAAATTGCATGATTGGCCATGAAAGGAAAACGTTTTGCGTCCGTAGAGGCCAACCAAAAGGTTTATACCGACATCCTGAAGGACATCCGGTCAATCACCTGAAACACTCTTTCGAAAAGCTTTTGAATCGCGCAAAACAATTTATCGAGGCCAGAGGGAACTATTTTGAATAAATAAACTCGAAGTTATCAGAACAAAGCTCCTGTCGTTTCTATTTTAGTCAGTCTGTTTATTTTGGATTTCACCTTGTATATATAAATATAATATATAATTAAGGAGCTGGTCATATATCCACTTCACGAGCTTCATTGTGCCATTTGTTCAATGAAATTACTATAGATTCACCATGAGTGTATTGGTATACCTCTCTACATGACTTCTCAGAGATCCAAGTGTGCTAGGTTGAACCGCAGTACGAGCGAGGTTAAATATATTCACAAGGTGGCGCAAAATTAATCACGCTTCCGGAAGATATATAATTTTTGCAAATGGCATCGTACGTTAAGCGTTTTTGACACTTGCGAACTAGACAGCTGCAATATAAAAACAGACAAATTCCCAATAAATATTTCCATCAATCAATGTAGATAATTTCTTTTATTTAGTAAGAAAGTTATACCCAAACAAAATTGGATGATTAATTTTGCGCCACCCTATACATCTTCGCGTAACAACAGAAACGCGTTGGCCGAGATTTTATATATCCGGGTGTTGCGATATTACTCTAGACTACAATTCGCTTTTTGCGCTAAGTCCCTCAACGTGAGGAATCTGTCTACCCGATAAAAGTTTTTCATATCTCCAGTTAAGCCGACTCATCTAATACTTCGCTCTCTTTTGGGTCCACTTTGTCGAAACAACCTGTATCCTGGACCTACCGTTAGATCTTATTGATGCGACGACTGATGGCTTTACCGCTCTAAAGCTAGAACTCCATACCGAGCGTTCCAGGTGTTATGCCTTTCAGTGCTTTATTGAGCTATAAAAATTGTGAAGGATCTGTAAGCTGTTACAGCAACAACAAATTCGACTTTTCCATCATACATGTAATACATGTAGAAGAAGGCAAAGAAATAGCACCCTTCGTGCGTACTGCAAATTTTATTATAATGAGCTTACTCTGTATCTCTACTCTTTCAATATGCAACATTTTTTTACACTACTGTACATACTCCCGGAATCTTATGATTCTCTTAACGCTTCCTTTTTACCAATATTTATTTATGCCCTATGTTCAGACGCCACCGCTACTGCCACCGCGGTCACTGTAGCCACCTTCGCCAACATACCGACTTACTTCGTCAGCGCGCATTGATCGCTCTTGAATTCTTCACGGTTAAGCGCTAAAGATAGGTATGCATGTATGTGCGGTTCGTTTCGTATATGCGCTGTCCACAGTTCGCATATCCATTTATCCGCATATCCGCCGCCTAACCAACAGCCTGTCCATTTGCCCGATTGTCCAATTGTCTATTTGGAACTTCTTGAAGTCAAGCAACGAACTTCATTCTTAACCTCAGCAACCGTGAACTTGATTAAAAAGCATTTCGCACATCACTCAGTTCACCAAACGAGCGCCAACAAACATACCTACAAGTATACCGGAATGAAAATACGTCGATGCACATACATATGTACGTATGTAGTATGTATACAGATATAAGTGTGCATGTGTTTGAATGACTTGTGAATGCTGTGGAGCCGTAGGGCATTGAGCAGCACTGCCATTGGATCGCATCACATTAGTAACCATCCCAATTGTTACCTGTCCTCAAACAAAAACAAAACTAACAAAACTATGTGTTGGATCGCAGCTCATGTGTGCGTGAGTGTGTGTGAATTTACTTGCCACTGCCAACACTGCCGTCACGGGCTCAAAGGATTAAACACAGCATTCACACACAAACAAATAATAGCCGAGTTTAAGCGAAGCAAAGCGACAAAGCGACAATACACACAAGTCAAAGAAGTCGAAATTAAAGTCAAAGAAGAAGTTAAAGACGAAGCCGCCGCGGTAAAGAATTACTTCATGACTGACTTCAGCTTCGTCGTTGGCTTTAGTGTTCTTGGCCGTGAAGTGTTTGTGCCAGTTGGTGTTTTGCAGCGATCTAGAAAGAACGTGTCTTTCTCCCGTTCACGGATCCAATAGTTACTCAATACACACACAAATACATAACAACTACACATATACATAGATATATTGTGGTGTAGTTCTATATATAATAGTGCAACAACTTGAAAAATTGGTTATTAGTGTTCGATTAATTGGCGGAAAGAGTCTTATTTGAAGAAGAAGAGTTTTGAAGAAGAAATGGCGAAAATTATTTTAATCTGTTTACTGAGCGTGTTAGCCTGCGTCTCAGGTTTGTACAACATACACACAAGCATACGTAAATTTAAGTGAATAAGAGTTTTTACTAGAAATAAGTTTTTGGAAGAAGGATAGGAAGTGTTGCTGATATGGAAGAAAATATATTTTTTTATAAATTTCCTTGCAAAAAAAACTTTTTGCTACAAAAAAGGCGTTTACCTAAATTTATGCTTTTTATGTACGAAAAAAAAGATATATAATATTTTTTAAAAAACATCAATCACAGAGCCTCCGTTTGCGTGTCTTTCCTAAGTGTAGACTGTTGCATACAAAGGCTAACACAGGCAAGCATGGAATATTTTTTAATATGTGTGGAATCCTGTATGTATCTAGCGAAGGAAACTGTGGATCTAAAAAGTACATTCATTTTTTTCAAATTCAGAAAATTAAGAATTATTTATTTATGAGCAGAAAAAATCACATATTAAAAATAAAAAAAGGAAAAGAAAATTGATATATAAAATTTTAAACACAACATATAAGCACAATTAAAAGTAATTAAATAAGTAAAATATAAAAAATTATAAAATATAGGAAGTCAGTTATAAGACACAATTAAAATAAAAGGAAAAAATAACTAACAAAACATTAAAAACAAAACTGAGTGATTGCAATGAATACCAATTGAATGGCAACGTTCATAAGCTTTTGTAAAAAATAACATTGATTTTTTTTTTGTTTTCTAATAATAAGTAGGGAAAATAATAAAATAATAATAAATTCAAACGCAAATAATAAATAATAAAAGAAAATTTTAAACAAAAAAAAAATTACATAAAATATTTAAATACTTATGAAAAATATATTACAGAAAAAATATAAAAATAAGACATTGCAAAATAAAATATATAAATTATAACAAAATATATAAAATATAAAAATAAGGAATGACAAAACGAGAAATATAAAGAAAACTATTTTAACAAAAAATAAAAAATATAAAAAGCAAGGTATGATAAAATATAAAAAATATATTATAAAAAAATATAAAATTTGAAATAATTAAATTTAAATTTTAAAAATAAGGCATGACAAAATAAAATATACAAATTAAAACAAAATTAAAAAATAAAAAAAATAAGGTACGACAAAATAAAATATACAAATTATAACAAAAAATATAAAATATGAAAAAGAAGGTATGACAAAATATAAAATATAAAAAATACATAAAATTTAAAAAATGGGGCATGACAAAATAAAATATACAAATTATAACAAAAAATATAAAATATTAAAAAATAAGGCACGGCAAAACGTGAAATATAAAAAAGAATATTTTAACAAAAAATATAAAATATAAAAAATATATTATGAAAAATATATAAAATTTAATTATTTCAAATTTTTTAAGTTTAAAAACAAGGCATGCCAAAATATAAAATAGAAAAAATAAATTATAACAAAAAATATAAAATATGAAAATAAGGTATGATAAAACGTAAAATATATAAAAAAATATTTTAACAACAATTATAAAATATAAAAAATATATTATAAAAAAATTTTAAATAATTAAATTTTAATTTAAAAAATAAGACATGATGAAATACAAAAAATGACGTAAGTCAAAATAAAACATGTAAATTATAACAAAAAATATAAAATATAAAAAATAAAGTATGGCATTCGCCGTAGCCGAATGGGTTGGTGCGTGATTACCATTCGGAATTCACAGAGAGGTCGTTGGTTCGAATCTCGGTGAAGGCAAAATTAATATAAACATTTTTCTAATAGCGGTCGCCCCTCGGCAGGCAATGGCAAACCTCCGAGTGTATTTCTGCCATGAAAAAGCTCCTCATAAAAATATTTGCCGTTCGGAGTCGGCTTGAAATTGTAGGTCCCTCCATTTGTGGAACAACATCAAGACGCACACCACAAATAGGAGGAGGAGCTCGGCCAAACACCTAACAGAAGTGTACGCGCCAATTATTTATTTTTTTATTTTTTTATATTATTAAATATAAAAAACAAATATATATATTTATATATGTATAATAATTAGCGCTTACACACTTTTTTGGATGTTTTGCCGAGATCCTCCTTCTGCTTATGGCGTGCATCTTCTTGTTGTTCTACAATTAAAGGAACCTACAGCAGATATTTTTTATGAAAAGCTTTTTCATGGCAGAAATACTCTCGCAAGTTTGCCTTTGCCGAGGCGCGACCGCTATTAGAAACAACGTTTTCTATTAAAAATAAATAGGAGATATAAAAAACAAGGTATAAAAGATATACAAAAAATAAGTTCTGTCAAAATATAAAATATGAAAAATATATTAAATATATATATTAAATATAAAAAACAAATAGAAAATATAAAAATAAATAGAAAAAATGTAAAGGTATAAGAAAATATAAAATATAAAAGATATATAATATTATAAGAAAAAGATAAAATTTAACAACAAAAGGGATTACATGTTTCATTTAAAAAAAAATTTAATAATTTTCAAAAACGTTGTAAAAATAATTTATTGCATTTCTACACAGAAAATTTACAATAGAACGATTTGCTAGTGATAGAGCTTTAACACTAGAAAGGCTGAAACTTAGTATACTCAAACTTTTATTCCTCAAAAGCAGTCAAAATAACTGCTTTGCGAAAAGTAGGAATAACACATACTCGCATTCATATACCGGATATGAAGGACGGGGGAGGTAACTATGTACAATTATTAATAAACGCATTGTGTTTCTAATTGAAAATAAAAAGCAGTCAAAATTACTGCCTTCGCAAACTATTGGTGTTAAGAAAAATCAATGTCTAGTTGGAAAAGTTTGCTTATTCGCCGCACGTCGGAGCCTTGTACGGATACCTTTGAATGATCACCAAACGAAATTTTTATCTATTTTACGCATACATATGTACACGGATTATTTTTTTAGTTGTTCAATATTATTAGTTATCCAGTTATTTTTGTACACCAGTGAACTTAAATTTCCACAGAAATTTTCTACCTGACGACGATGCGGCCAGTTTGGGGGATTCCGTCAATTTAACTTTTGGCTTATTTAAAAACTTCTGCGTTCTAGCGACGTAATGATATGACGTTTGTTTAGCCTACCAGACATAGATGTCTTGCTAATTTGTAAGGAAAGGAATCAAAATTTGGCCTAAATATTATTTCTGTTATACTTCCTTAAACACTGCAAGACTACTTGACGTCTGTCAAGGTATCGAAATTCCTTTCTCGGATATTGCGATTTAGATTAGTTTTGGTTCAAATTTGTGTTTCAACTTCATGTCCAAATTGACCATATTATATTTTGAAACGTTATTTTAAAAAAATCAACCATTGCCGGCACCAGAGATTTGCCGAGGGGAAAATGACTTTCGTCATCAAAATCGTATGATTTTCTATTGAAATTTCGTAGCATCCAACGGCATTGGGACTTAATTTTAAATATTTGTTAGATTGTTTTTTGATTCCATAATTTCTCTTTTCTCCACAGAAACATAAAGAATATTTTTTTTGTAATTAATAAGCAGAGAAAATTACCAAAGAAATAGCAATAAAAAATGTAATATACAACAAAATTAAAAATATAAAATATAAAAAACGTAATATAAAAATTAAAGAATTGGTATTATTAAAAATAAAAAAAATAAAACAAAATACAAGTAATGCAAAATAAAAAAATAAAAAAATAAAACAAATATCAAAACGAACTAAAAAACAATCTTAAGTAACAATTCTGCCATTCAAATAATTGTCTTAAGTTATGAAACAAATAAATAAATAAACCAAGATAAATCTGCCAACTTTTTTCGAATTTTTAAAGTTTCGCTTACTTTCCAGATAAATTTGACGCAAAGACACCATTAAGTTAAAAACATTTATACTTTTTCCAAATGCATTTTCGAGCTTTTTCCCAATTTACGAAAGGTTTCATATTGCTTTTTTAAGGAAAATTTCGCTCAAGTAAATATTAGGTTGGTGAATAAGTTCATAGCGTGTTTTTACCGAAGAATTTTATTTAAACAAAAAACAATTATTATATCAATAATTTAATCAATTATACATTCGCCGTTACTGTTTACATCCTCTTCCCACCTCTCGACCAATTTGTTGTTGCCGTTCCGCCAAAAATCGCCTAGACTGGTGTTAAAGAAGTTATTGAGCCAGTTTTTAAGGGCCTCTTGTTATCGAAGGTAACGCCCTTCAAATGGTTTGATAGGGAGCGGAAAAGATGGTAATCGGTCGGTGAAAGATCCGGAGAATACGGCGGATGTTGAAGGACCTCCCATTCGAGTTCTTGGAGTGCGACTTTGACGACTTACGGCAACATGGGGCCGGGCGTTGTCGTGAAGGAGTATGGTTTGACCACGTCGATCACGTCCGGTTTGACCATGCACACCCAGTCCCACCAAACTCATATCATGATCTTCTTTGGCTTTGATCTTTGGCTTACCTCCTGGAGTCACCCATTCCTTTATTTGTTTCTTATTGATGTATAAGGACATTTTCTCATCTCCCGTGTCCCGTGTCGTACAAAAAGCGTTGTATATTTGAAGACAACTTTCTTTGTTTTTTTTTCATAGAGTTGCGTGAGGCACCCAGGCCTCCAATTTTACGGTAAATCCCATTGAATGAAGGTGATTGAATATCGTTTTATGATCGCAGTTCATCTTTATCGCTCTATTCACGACTGGTTTGGCGACCAATCTCTTTCAAAAGTGATTTGAGACGTTCTTCATCGAATTTAAGAGACCATCCGCTGCGGGACATACCATCGACGTCAAAGTCGTCAATTTGAACTTTGCAAACCATTTTCGTACTGTAAACTCGTCTATGACACCTTCTCCATGTGCGTCGCAATTGTCCCGAGCTACTTCGCTAGCTTTTTGACCTCGATGACAAGCAAAGAAGAGCAGGTGTCGAAAATGTTGATTTTTGCCTTCTGGGTATTCCATTTCTAAGCCTCAAAAGTAATAAAAAATTAAATAACTCAAATACAATTAACTTAGTTTTGTAAAGCAGAAAGATTTTAATCAATGAATACTTACCCTTTGCCAAACAGCTGAAAAATAATGCTGATTTAAATTTGTGTTAATTCTAAAAGGATCGAGGTGTTTAATTATTCTGGAAAAAAGAAGGAATCATTTTTGAAGTGATGGAAGAATTTCGATATTTTGATAATGGTTTGTAGGAACTTACTTTATATTCTATGTAAAATAAAAAAACTGTTAGGTGGCTGAACAGACACCATCGAATGCTTGACTACAGTTGGATAAGAAACCACTAAAGTATGGGAATAAAAAACAATCTTTAAAAATTGTGTATACTGCTATAAATGCTCTCAGTGTATATAGGTTAAGACCTTATGCCAAATAGGGCAACATATTGTTAGTCGAAATTCTGTTCTTCTTATTGTTAATGCTTATTTTAATCTATATGACTTTATTTTTGCAACTTGTCTTTAATTTTCTATTGACAATACCTCTTGGCGGCCGCCGTAGCCGAATGGGTTGTTGCGTGACTAACATTCGGAAGTGACCGGATTTGAATCACCGGACATGAAGTACCAAATGATAAAAAAACTTTTTTCTAATAGCGGTCGCCCCTCGGCAGGCTATGACAAACCTTCGAGTGTATTTCGAAGAAACTACTCATGAAAAAACTATTTGCCGTTCGAAGTCAGCTTAAAACTGTCGGTCCCTCCATTTGTGGATCACCATCGAGACGCCCAACACAAATAGAAGGCGGAGCTCGACCAAACACCTAATAAAGGGTGTAAGCGCCAATTATTTATTTTTTCTTCTTCTTATTTTTATAAAACTATTTATTAAAAAATAACTCACCAGCATTTCCATTGCTAAAAATATGAAGCGAATGAAAAGCGAAAAACAAAATCGGGCATCGTAAATCGTTATGATACACCGTCATTGAGGTGATAGGCATTTACTCAAATAAATAAATGCGAATATAATTAAAAAAGCACCAAATTAAAAACTTAAGTTCCGCTTACCCCTACTTTCGTTAACTGTTAATCGCATTTCACAGTTAATAATTTCAAATATTTTTATTATAAATTTATTAGAACTTTATTAGAACAGCGTGAATGATTTTTTGTTGCCTCTTAGCTCATTTAACATAAAACCATAAAAGCTCAACACACTAATATAGCCAGCGGCCTTATTTGTTCAAGTTAATTGTTAACGGTTCCACCAACAGTTGGCGAGGAGCAAATCAAATAATTCGCAGTGCATTGAGAATATTAATATAGAATATGACATAAAAAAGAACAACATTGATTAGTACTTTAGGCTGTTGAAGAAATTGATGATTTGTTAATGTTCAGCAAGTGGAGCCAAATTGATTTGATTGAGGAATTATGTACTATAAATAATTATCATTATAATTATACTTCTACTTATACAAAATTTAAATTGGCAGGTTGTTCACCTTAAATTAAAATGCTCTTCTCTTTAATTCTCTATTTGCTCGAACTGTATCTCAAACAGGCGATGTTATTTTATTGCCATTTGCATAAAGTTTACAGAACTTGTTAGTGCTCGCTGTTAAGTGTGCTGCTGTGTGCATAACATTGACGCCTACAGCGCTGTAGCTGACATAAAAGTACAAAGACCTTAATTCGTTTTTAAGATTAATGTTTCAGGATATCTACTTTTAGTTTTCAGATATGTTCAAACATTTTTTGTTTTTATTTTTATTTTTAATTTTAACCTCTTGACATAGCCTATTTGATAAGCTTTTGTTTTTACACTTATGCGGCGATTTTTGTGTGTCAAAGAATGAAAATAAGAATAAATATAATAATATAAAATAGTATTTGTAAAAACAAAAGGGTTTTACAATAACCGGTGTTATTTTGATTTGATTATTGATTATTAACGATTTTTTATGGCCGGAATTGGATGGTATTGATGTGGGCAGCGTTTATTTTCAACAAGACGGCACTACGTTCCACACAAGCAACGAAACCATTGATCTTTTCCGGGAAAAGTTTACCGTCCGTGTTATCTCTCGAAAAAGTTATCACAATTGGCCACCGCATCTTGTGATTTAACACCTTGCGACTTTTTTCTTTGGGGCCACGTGAAAGAGAAGGTCTACGCCAACAGCCCAGGGTCGATTCAAGACCTCAAAGATGGAATTCGTGAGGCTATCGAGGAAATAAGGCAGCCACTTTCCAATTCTGGTATGGAAAATTTGATGAAAAGGATATGGTCCTGTAAGCGTGGTCGTGGTGGTCATTTGCCTGATGTTATTTTTCACTATTACCACGGCATACCTCTTTATAATGAAATAAACATCCGCTCATTTATATTAAAAAATAGCATTTTTCTTTGAATATCAAAATAACACCTCTCATTGGATAACCCTTTAAAAAAAACAAAAGCTTGCATTCCGCAGAGCCTCCCCAAAGAGGTATTGCAGCCTAAGCTGAGTATTCTGTAGCTTTGTCCACTAAATGAACATTTCAAGCTCATTTCATTTCATTTCAATCCCTTCTGTGCGCATCACTAAAATGGTTTGGTAAAGCGCTGGAAAGTGTGGTACACATGGCCTCGCGGTCAGACTGGATGGGTTTTAGGAGATAAGCGAAAATCAGAGCCATTTTTTCGTTTTTAGAAGGTATATCTGCGTTTGATACTCTGCCCAGAGTGTGAACGCAACGATAGCTTGGTGGAAACTTCCACTCTGCTCTGCTTGAACGCGCTTGGGGCTTCGATGAAATGTTATTAATTATGGTGCTCACACTCACCAACGTAAACGTACGCCCGTATCAGCTGACACGATGAAACTAATGAAAGCCCCACTCTTCTGTTCCGTAGTATCGTAGATGGTTGTTTCATCGTGTCAGCTGATACGGGCGTACGGGCGTACGGGCGCACGTTGACGTTGGGGAGTGTGAGCACCATTAAAGCGTTCCTTAACTCCTGGGGTATGGATTTACTACATTTTATGTATGAATTCATTTTTTTCTAAAATACTAATGTGGGGAAAAGGAAATTCATTATTTTTGCGCAAATGGCTTAAAAGTGTTTTATAATCGAACTTTACCTCCTAGGCGATGCTAAGGCTACTAATATGCAGGTCAACTTCGATTATTTCTGTGATTTTATCGACATTTTCTTTAACATCAAAAATTCCCAAACCGACGAACACAAAATGCACGTAATATGCTAAAGGGTGATTTTTTAAGAGCTACAGGAAAGTTTTTCAAAAAAACACTCGTGAAACTCAAAAAATACATGAAATTTTTATTTAAATCGATAGTACAGTCCATATATTGTAATTTAATGTTTGAAGATTATTTCATGCAAATGTTGACCGCGACTGCGCTTCAAATGGTCCATCCGCTTAGTCCAATTTTGGCATACTCTTTCCAATGTTTCGGCCGGTATCTCACATAATGTTGTCTTCCAATGTGTTAATTGAAGCAGGCTGGTCAGATCACGAACGTGAAATGAAATGTTCACCGAACTCGCCTCTCAACAAGTCCATTGTTACGCGGGCTGTATGCGTCTTGCTGAAACCACATGTCATGCAAGTCAAGCTTTTGCATTTTGGGCAAAAAAAAGTTGGATATCATTTCACGGTAGCGCTCACCATTCGCAGCATATTTGAAGAAGTACGGTCCAATGATACCTCCAGCCCATAAACCGCACCAAACTGTGACCTTTTCTTGATACATTGGTAGCTCTTCCAATTCTTCTGGCTGATCTTCACTCCAAAATCGACAATTCTGCTTATTTACATACCCAATGATCCAAAAATGAGCTTCGTCGCTGAACACAATTTTTCGACTTTAAACTTTCTTAACAGAGCAAGCATTTTTATAATAAAATTCAATGATTTGCAAGCGTTGTTCGTTTGTAAGACTGAAGATGTCTGACAGTTAAATAAAGCACGAAACGTGCGTCAACTGTTTAAACCAACTGCTTAAAAAGATAATAGCTAAAAAAATCACCCGTTATTACAGTATCGGCACCATAAACACCACTCACAATTTCAGCGGTTTGCAGCCTGGCTTGCATTTTTGCCTTTGTCAAAGCAAACATTTAAAATACACCGAATTTTCTATTTGTTGACTTCCATTGTTAACACCCTGTAACTCACAACTGAATGGAATAAACAAAACAAAGCAAACCATTTTTTTAATGTGAAATGTCACTTTGACAACGAGCATAAACTTTAAATTGTTTGATCAATACGCAATAAACGCATATCACGTCTTAGACACGCCATCCGCTCCTAGGGCAAACAAGTGCATGACGTACCTCGAATGTACCCAAGGGTTAGAAAGCATCGCAGTGACCAATTCCTTCACTCTGCTCAGATCCCTCACTTTATTACTGGACCGTGGCGATGAGCTTGGCTACGTACCACTTATCATGTCTATGAGAGAGAAGGTATACTGACTAATGACATGTCTGACTATTCGTTCATAATTACCAAGCAACTTGTAAGGTGTTGACTGGCACCCGGGGTACGACAAAATGGTAACTTATCAGTCTTTATGAAAGTGACAGCTGTCTAGCAGCATGCAAAGAGTTAGTAGACACACTGAACACAAAAATCTGATTCAAGTGATAATCACTTTGGAGTATTTTCTTGGCCAATAAAGTAATGATAACTTCATTCATAAGCCTTAATTGTAAACCAGAATTGGCGCCATTCTCTGAAAATTTGAAGCTCTCAGCAAACACGATAGCAGCCATAAATCTTTTTCATTCTTGGCTAGAAAAAACGGATTTGTGGCATACACTTGGTATGAAAAGGGGGGCTTCCTATCCCAACTTAGGCCGTTTTGTTCTCTTCGTTGCTTCTTTTGTTTAATTTAACACTTGAAACCAAATAAATGCGACTCATATTGAATGAGTCATGTGTGTATGTGCCCAAACACATTTTTTGTTTTGCCTTTTTCATTTTTGGTTTGTTTGTTTCTGTTGACCTTTTTCAATGCACTACCCAAAAGGAGCGCGCGCATACCGGTCCCATTTACGTGTACGGACATTCCTTAAGGCACTTAGGCATACAAACATAAAATGTTGCATACATTTGTATTAACACAGTATGTAAATATATGCACGAATGTAAGTGCATTGCTTAAGAAAGCCAATCAGACAGCCATTCATCCAGCTTTAGCGACACAGGAGGTGACTGTCACGTTTTCTCATCTTCGACATTCGTCAAAAATATCGTTTTTAAAGAAGTAAAACAAAAAATATGCATACTTATAAGAAAAACAATTAATATGCATAAACATACATACATACATGCATACATACACACACATATGAATGCTTTAAGTGGAAGAAGTCGAAAATATCAATGAAAGCACACGACGACTCGTCTGCTAAGTAAATATGTGCATGAGCATGTGGATGTACGTATGTACGAATGTATGCATGCATGTATATATATGTTAGGGTATGTTTGTATGGAGTAAAGTGTGTTTGTCATAATTGTTGGCATTCTTTTTTGCCACCCAGCTGCATGGCTGAGGCGCGCTCTACCCACCTCTGCCGCCTGGACGACGTTGGTTTGCTTGTAGCTGAAACAACAAAAATAAATAAATAAATGAAATTAAACGAAAAAACCAAAACCATTTGTACTCTCCTCCTTATTAAAACTATGCTCACACTTCGAGGTGCTGCAAACATTCATCGGAAGTGGGAAACTCATGTCCAGAATAATTTATATACTCGAATTGTACTTAGATACCAACGCGGATTGAGTCCCAAGAAAATAATGGAAATTTTATTAAAAAAGTATAAAAAACATTAATGAAACAAACAGACAATTAGATTTCGCTTTTATATATACGCACACACACACAAACATAGATACGTACTTACAATTGCAACACTTGTTGGGTTTAGCTCAAAGATAGTAAAAATGAATTAATAAAATAAAATAAGACACATACCCATAGAGGCTATTTATAACGCTGTTCAATCGTAATTTGTATTCGCAGGGCAACGCATCACCACCATTCACCTGGATGGCGTTCAATACTTCATTAGCCGCATGAATCCCTATTCACCCGAGCTCAACTATTTCCTGGCCTATCAGTATTGTCGTTCATTAGGTCTGCAATTGGCGTCCTTTGAAACAAAGGAGAAAGCTGAGTCGATGACCACATACTTGAAGAATGCCGGCTATGGCAATTATGATTTCTGGACTTCCGGTAATCGCTTGGGCACCGGCATGTTCCTATGGATGAGTACTGGGCTGCCGTTTAATGCGACTTTTGACTTCTTCGAGAATTCAGCTGATGCTATACAAGCCGGTCTGCTAGATCCAGTTGATCACAATAGCAATACATCACCACAGCGGACGGCGCGCGACAGGTAAGTGACGAGGAATGGTGATTGAGTGATTTTATTTTAAGCGAGTAATATGAAACTCGGCCGTCGTAGCTGAAAGGGTTGGTGTGTGACTACCACTCCGTGCATGAAACAACAAAATGATACAAAAAGTTTTTTCTAATAGCCGTCGCCCTCGGCTGGCAATGGCAAACTTTCGAGTGTATTTCTGCCAAAAAAACTCCTCATAAAAATATCTGCCGTTCGAAGTCGGCTTAAAACTTTAGGCCCCTCCATTTGTGCAAAAACATCAAGACACACGCCACAAATAAGAGGAGAAGCAACGCGAAACACCTAAGAAAAGTGTGCGCGCCAATTATTTATATTTATGTATGTAGCTTATGATCTGAAAGTACCGGGTATGTTTAAATTAAACAAAACAGCGTTACATTTCAGACAAATTTACTTTATCTCCTTCAAACTATGACCAGTCTGAAGCTACACATATACCTCAACGTTTAACCCAGTCCTCCATGCACCTCTGGTAGGTCGACGAAGGGATGGCCTTCAGCTCCTTCGTCGCATTCTCTTTGATCTCCTCTATCAACTGAAATCTCCTTCCACGAAGTGGTAACTTCAATTTGGGAAACAAAAAGAAGTCGCACGGGGCCATACCAGGTGAATACGGTGCTTGCACGATGGTATTTACTTGGTGTTTGGTCAATTAATCCAGCACAATTTAGGCTCGTTTATCATCATTAGAGCTGCTCTTAAAAAGTAGTTCACGCGGTCAAAAAAAGCCACCCCGAGCTTTTGGAGAATCCAAAAAACCTCCAATGAAACTGGTCTTCAAAAAATAGTCGCTCAGAAAGCTGCAACGCATTCCTTGAAATCAGAGGTATTCGCACAGGAAGTGCTGAGTATATGATACTTCTTCTTTGTCTCGAAAACTTATACAAAAATGATTATGTGAGGCTCCTAACCTAGCGGTCATTAGTTACAAAAAGTTCTTATTATATAAAGGGTGATCAATTTAGATGTATCGAATTATAGTCTGTCTTGTTGGAACCAAAATTTGTGGAGATGACGGGCTTGAATTCCCGGCATCAAAAGTCGTTTATGGCATTCGCCATTCACTGTTACATTGGCGCCAGCCTCGTCTTTGAAGAAATATGGGCCGATGATTCCTCTAGCCCATAGGTTGTTTTTTCAATGGATATAATGGCAGTTCTTGAATGGCTTCGGGATGCTTCGGGTAAGCCAAAAATGGATCTCATCGCTGAACATCGAAAGTTGGCCTGAGCGCGCGATGAACTCTTTCCACAGAGCGTCGATCTTCGTAATACAATTGTACGTTTTGTAAACGTTTAATTTAGTAGTTATGTGTGCTCTGTCAAAAACAGGTTATTGGAAAGAGTACCTCCAATCTGATCACCCTTTAGTAGTTACTAATTCTTGATTTACTTTTAATCACCAATTTTTTTGAAAATTGTTCGCACTGCTAACTTTCGTTCCTTTTCACCATTTAACCCTCTACAGCAGTAGCGGCGCCGAGAAGGGTTGCGTCATTTTGAAACAGCCAACCTTAAAGTGGATGCCCGAAGATTGTTCGGCCGTGAAAGATTTCATCTGCGAACAGACCCGATGCTATTACTACAACTACGGCAGTATTCCAGTCTCATCGGCGCAGGGGTAAGGACACCAACCAATACTCACTGAATAAATCAACCTACAACAAAACAATAAAAAATATCAAAAGAAAAAAACACAATCACTCACTGACAATAACCACAAAAGTAAGCAGAAAATAAAAATAAATAAAATAAGTAAATGAAAAAGGCGAGAAGTAAGAAATAAATAAAAGAGATCACAAAAATATTTAAAAATATTAATTAACAAAGAACAAAAAAATGGAAATGAAGGAGAAACGAAGTACAGAAGTCTTAAAAAAAGTATTGTAAAAATTATCGAAAGAATATTACAAAAATTTGAGCAACACGACAAATATTGGCACAAAACAACAAAAACAAAAAACAAAGAAAATATTTAAGGATTTAAGAGAAATAGTAACAGCAGAGTGAACTTGTGAAATTGTTAATTAAAGTAATCTATTTTAACTACTATTCCAATTTTTGTAAAACTGAGTACATACATTCACCAACACAAGCGCATCAATGAAGCGTCAATAAAAATACATACAAATATAGGTGAGCTAAACCCCAAATCATAAAAATACAATAAAAATAGAGATAAAACACATAATTAAAAGCTAATACTTCATTAACTCGAACACAGTGACTCGGAAAATTGTTCAGCGCAAGCTAAAGATATTTTTTATATATTGATTTTTTTTATAAAAAGAAAACTAATTATAGGATTTTGTTAAAAAAATCTGTTTGATTTAAGAAAATTGAAAAAATAGTAAAACTAAAATGAACTGGCAATGAATTAAAACGAATGAATAATGAATGAGTGAACTCTTGAATTCGTTGAAATTCGGTTTGAAATAAAATTACTATAGTTTAAAAAGCGAGTTTACACAAAATATACGTGTTTTGTTTTTTATAAACTTTAGTTTTCATTTCTAATGAATAATTCTAGGAGCACTTTTTTCGGCTGCTCAAAAATTAACGATCAATTAGGTTACAATTTAGAAGCAAAGTTTTGGGGAAGGAGGCATATAGGAAGAAAATTTACAATTATTCGTCATGAAAGGAGTTTTCAAACAATTTTGGTGCGAAACTACCATTCGGAATTTAGGGAGAACGTTGTTTCGAATCTCGGTGAAACACCAAAATGAAGAAAAAGTTGTTTCTAGTAGTGATCGCCCCTCGGCAGGCAATGGCAAACCTCCGAGTGTATTTCTGCCATGAAAAAGCTCCTCATAAAAAATATCTGCTATTCGGAGTCGGCTTAAAACTGTAGGTCCCTCTATAAGTGGAACAGCATCAAGATGCACGCCACAAATAGGAGGGGGAGCTCGGCCAATTAAAGCATAAAAGTTGGACGTCAATCTTGTTTTGAAAATTTGCCATCATAAAAATATGTATGCGAAAATTCTTTCTGTTTAGGAGGCAAATATACAACTATTTTCGATTTTTTTTCACTGGTTTATTGCATCGAGATTTAGTAGATGTATGGGGGTTTTCGATTGGATTTCAGGAGAAACTAATTGAATTTCTGTGAAAAAAAGAATATACAATAATACATATAAAGGGTGTCGGGGTAAAGAGTGTTTTTTTAAGAGTTTGAGAACTTAAAATGACAATTCAAAACAGAAATGTTGTTGGAATGACTTTTAGTTATCAGAGATAATCTCATGGCATTTATTTTTTAAATATGATATGCGGCATGGTCCATTTCCTCGGTCAAATTTTTGACTCCTTTTTCCAATAAATCTGAATAATAAATCTAAATGAGGCCAATCAGCAAAAATGCGACGCAAACAATGATCACTTAGCTTCATTTCTTGCACGAGCTGCCTATAAAATCCACGTAAACCAAGAATAATTACATAAAATTTGCCACTTAGTCGAAGAACAAAGGCCAACAAGTTGAGAACGACGACGAATCGACATTTCGGCGTCCTCTTTAACACTTTGCTCTATGAACTTCGCACTTTATTTTTTATTTTTTTGCAAAGTAAATTTCCACAATTTGGAAGCGTTGTGCTGGCGTTAAACGATTCGTGATGACTTGCCAAACCTTACTGAACAAAAATTACAACACATTTTGCCATCCTTAATTGTCAAACCATTGTTATCGATATCGATAGTTCGGATACAGCTATAATAACAAAATTCATGCCGAGACATGCTAAAATGCATTGAGATGTAGCAAATGTGTGGAAGTGGAAGCAATAATGGCAAAATTTTGTTTTAACCATTTCAAAATTTAAGCATTTTGTTTCGATTTAAGGACAAGCGAAAAATTAAGAAAAAAAATTAATAAATTTATAATTATCATAAATTTATGCAAAAATATACCGAAAAAATTATGGTAATTCATTTTTATTTTCAGATAGTAAAAAAGGGCTTATTACAATAAATCTTTACAGATATTCATAAAAAAATGTTTCGGAGCTTTTTCTTTTTAATTTCACCACATTTGCAGTTCGCTATTTGCCTTTCCAAGTATCAAAAATTCAAACAATTCAATAAATTTCTCTATAGAGAAATAAAAAATCTATTTGTTCGCAGGAGTATTTTAAAACGTAGGCATCACATTTGGAGATTTGAAGAGAAGTGCGTTGAAAAAATGCAAATCGACAAACAAACGATGCGCTGGAAAAACTGCGAAAAAAAACGGAGTAAACCGCTTTAAAGTTTTGTATGCCTTTAGGAATAAATGAAAACAAGAGAATGTAAATAAATTTCACTAGGAGTTTTTCGCACAACGTGAAGTAGGTAATTAATGTTATTTTTTTTTACTTTGGCATGGTAGGTAGGTGTAAAGGTAGAAGTGGCAGTCGGTCTTTAAACCGACTCACTTAAACTGTTGCCGATGCCTTGGCATGCTTCCAGTAACTCATCATCAATAAAAAGGCTTTCTCATAAATTAATTGTTAGGAAAATTTCAACTTATAAAGCGAAAAAATTGGCAGAAAATTAAAAAAAAAAGTTTCAAAAAATTTCGAATTTTCTAACACTGAAATACAGATTTTGTAAAAAGTTGCTTAAAATTATAAAAGAACAAA